>CM069149.1:27363600-27606100 GCA_035221665.1 Okamejei kenojei | reverse complement strand
TCAGGTGCAGGCAGAGATTAGTTTAAACTTGGCATCATGTCAGCACGGACAGTGTGGGCCATGGGGCCTGTTCATGTGCTTGCCTCCCTCCGCCCGTCCCTCACTCCCGCCCATCCATCCCTCCGTCAGGCACGATGAACAACCCCTCGTGCCTACCTTGGAGTAGGCACAGCTGTCCGACAGCCGCAGGTAGCCGCAGTGCTGGTCACACAGCGGGCACATGACCGTATCTGTTGCATGGCAGATCTCATTGCTGGGGTAAGAGAGTAGAGGCACAGTCACGGGGATGTTACGTCGAGCGGGTGTGGTCACTCCAGCAGAGATGTATTTTTCCTCCATTTCCAAGAAAGTGGCCATTCAGCTCATCGAACAGCTACTGGCCCCTGGAGCCCTCCCCACCCATCCCCGTTTCCGGGAACCTTAGCTTGGTTAGTTTAGAGATACAGCGAGGAAACAGGTTCTTCAACCCACTGAGTCTGCGCTGATCCACGATCATCCAGTACGCCAGCACTAGCCAACACACTGCGGACAATCTGCAGCGGCCAACTAACCTACAAACTGGCCCGTCTTTGGAAAGTGGGGGGAAAGCGGAGCACCCGGAGAAAACCCACGCGGTCCCAGGGAGAACGTGCAAACTCCACACGGACAGCACCCGTAGTCAGGAACGAACCTGGGTCGCTGGCGCTGTGAGGCAGCAACTCTACCGCTGTGCAACATTGCCACCCTACTCGCTCCCACACGCCAGTGCACGCCCAGCGACTCTGTGACACACACCCACAATAGAAGCAACCCCAGGCAGAACGTCTAAATGGCGACAGTGGAGGGTGAAGGGGGAAGGTCGGCTGCTGTGAAGAGTGCACGCCCCGCCTCCCGTGCCCTTCGGAAAGTGCCCAATAGTCCCGGGACCAGATTGGGAAGTGGGACACAGTGACCACGGGGAACGGAGGCAGAGGAACGGCTGATGGAGGCAACGGACAGCAGGTTTACTGTGGTCACGGGTCAAACTCCCTCATTCTCTGCTGCTGCATTCTACGCTAATCTGGGCAGAGAGTCACAGAGCAGTACAGAAGGGAAACGGGTCCTTCGGTCTACTTTTGTTGTCAGGCAACTGAACCAGCCTACCAACAACAAGAGAGCAATCTCCATCCACCTCATTGAGGACCCTCAGACTATCTTTGATCGGATTTTCTTTGATCGGACTTTATCTTGCACTAAATTCCCTTCATCGTGCAACTGTAGATGGCTCGATTGTAATCGTGCACAGTCCTCCCGCTGACAGGTTAGCACGCAACAAAAGCTTCCCACTGTACCTCAGTGCACGTGGCAACAAACTACACTTTGTCCATGCCGACCCAGTGGAGATGGAAGGCCGGGACCTGGCCCATCCTTACCCTGGATGAGCCCAATGGCCTAGTTTTGCTCTGACGCCTCATGTTCTTACCTGACTTGGCAGTGTTCCACCGTTAAGACTCCGTACAGGAAGACCATTAAGCCGACGGCAGCGGCTGGGAAGAGCATTCCGGTGTACCAGCCCAGCCAGGCAAAGTAGAGACCAATCTTCTCCCCAAAATAACGCCTGTGAAGCAAACAGCCAGTCAACAAGGGAGCGTCAACCAGCGTGGAAACAAGCCCTTCAGCCCAACCTGCCCAAGCCGACCCTCCCACCTGCCCGCGTTTGGCCCGTATCCCTCTAAACCTTTCCTATCCATGTACTTGACTAAATGTTTTATTAAACGTTGAGATAGTCCCTGCCTCAACTACCTCCTCTGACAGCTCGTTCCATGCACCCACCACCCTCGGTGTGAAAGGGTTGCCCCTCAGGTTCCTATTCAGTCGTCCACTCCCCCCACACCCCCCCCCCATCTTTAAAGGCGGACAACCCCCGACGGTGAACGCTCAGTCACAGGTTCAACGATGAGATCATGGCCAGTGAACACGGGCAATGGGGAGGGTGCATTTACCTCACAGTTACTGTTACTTATTACTCTTACTGTGGTTGTGAGATCGCGTAAGCTTTGGATACATTAGCCTTCATTAGTCAGGGTATCGAGTATAGAAGGTGGCACATTATGTTGCAGTTGTACAGGACGCTGGTGAGACTGCACTTGGAGCACTGTATTCAGATTTGGTCACCCTGCTGTTGGTAGGATGCCGTCAAGCTGGAAGAGTGCAGAGAAGATTTACGAAGATCTTGCCAAGGCCCGAGGGCCTGAGCAATAGGGAGAGGTTGTGCAGGCTAGGACCTCGTTCCTTGGAGTGCAGGAGGATAGAGGTGTATAAAATCACGAGGGGGAATAGATAGGGTGAATGCGCTGGATAGGAAATACCATACCAGAGGACATAGATTTAAGGTGAGATGGGAAATAAGAACCTGAGGGACCTCTTTTATCTTCACAGAGACCTGTGGGCATAAGGAACGAGCTGCTAGAGGAGGTAGTTGAGGCAGGTACAGTAACCACACTCAACAGGTATTTGGACAGGTACATGGATAGAAAAGGTTTAGATGGATACGAGGCAAATGGGAGTAGCTTGGATGGGGCATCTTGGTTGGCAGAGCCCAATTCCAGACTCCATGGTGTGTTTTCTTTATTGACAAGAAGGTGCTGGTACACAGATTAAAAATGACTTATTATTGGATTTTTTTCCCCCATCAATATTCTCCCCTCATGTCTTTGATTTGTGACCAATCAATTCTTGATTTTATAAATTGATAACGAAAATGTATAGAATAGCGAGGAAAGATTAAACATAAAACTAAAATTACATACACTGGAATTTGAAACGCTTGTCTGAGGTGCGGGTGCCTTGCAGGGGAGCGTGGGGGCCTGACGACAACCGGCCTTTGCCCCTACGATGCTTCATCACCGATAGGAGCAGAATTATGCCATTTGGCCCATCGGCCTATTCTGCCATTCACTCATGGCTGATCCATCTCTCCCCTTCAACCCCATTCTCCTGCCATATCCCCCGACACCCGTATTCATCAAGAATCTATCTACTGTATCTCTGCATTAAAAATATCCATTGATTTGGCCTCCACGCCACAGACAGAACAGTGCCCGACTCACCGAACGAGGTCAAGAGGCTGGAATTTGTACCACACCCCCCACCAGGCCCAACATTCATAGAGCAGATGCCGGTGGTTCATGGCTCCGTGGGTCTTCACCGACTTTTTGCTTTTGTAACTTCCCTGAAGCAAAGACAAAATAAGTCGCCATTAGTTCTCTATGCCTTGGAACGCAGGAGGATTAGGGGTGATCTTATAGAGGTGAGAAAAATCAGTCGATGAATAGATTGGGGAGACGCACAGAGTCTCTTGTCCAGAGTAGGGGCATCAAGAACCAGAGGATATAGGTTTGAGGTAAGGGGGGGAGGGGGAAGATTTATTAGGATCCCGAGGGGTAACTTTTTCACACAGAGGGTGGATGTATGGAATGAGCAGCTGGAGGAGGTAATTGAGGCAGGTACTATGGCAACCTTTATGAAACATTTAGACAGGTACATGGATAGGCAGGTTTAGAGGGATATGGTCCAAACACAGGTAGGTAGGACGAGTGTAGGTGGGACATGTTGGCTGGTGTGGGCAAGTTGGGCCTGTTTCCACACTGTGTGGACTACCTGTATGTCGTGGGGTGACAAAGTGGCGCAGCGGTAGAGTTGCCGCCTTAGAGCGCCAGAAATCTAGGTTCCATCTTGACTACGGGTGCTGTCTGTACAGAGTTTGTACATTCTCCCTGTGACCGCTTGGGTTTTCTCCGAGTGCTCTGGTTTCCTCCCACGCTGCAGACGTGCAGGTTTGTAGGTTCATTTGGCTTCGGTGAAAATTGTAAATTGTCTCCAGTGTGTTGGATAGGGGATGATCGCTGGTCGGTGCGGACTCGATGGGCCGAAGGGTCCGTTTCCACACTGTATCTCTAAACTAAACGATAAACAGCTCTTGGCTGTGTTCACAAAGTGTTCTTGACTCCCACACCCTCGGCTTTCAGCTCAGTGTGGAGGGTCCCTGGAGGCTCAGCCCTCCCCAGTGATGCAGTAATCATGTCAAAGGAGCGGAATTAGGCCACTTGGCCCATCATAAAATCTACACCACCATTCAACCATGGCTGATCTATCTTTCCCTCTCAACCGCATTCCCCTGCCTTCCCTCATAACCCCCGACACCCTTATTAATCAAGAATCTGTCAATCCCCATTTTGAAAATACTCAATGGCTTGGTCACAGCCGTTGTGGCAATTAATTTTAGAATTCACCACCCTCTGGCTAAAGAAATACCTCCTCATCTTCTTACTAAAGGTGTGTCCTTTTATTCTGAAACTGTGCCCTACTGTACTGTGTCCTACTGTACATTTTCCCTCCAGTGGAAACATCCTCTCCACATCCACTTTGTCCAGGACCTTTCACTGTTCGGTAAGTTTCAATAGGTTAATGGCAAGAGCGTTATCTCACAGCGTTATCCGGAGCTCAGCTAGAGGCAGGAGAAGTCTCCCACCCTCTCACCTCAGCCCCACAGTGCTGCACGTATCCCATAAACTGCGATTTTCCCCACCCCCTCATTAAACTCTTGCAGTCTTTTACCCAGGGTAGAGGATTCTAAAACTAGAGGGTACAGGCTTAACGTGAGAGGGGAGAGAGATTTAAGAGGGTCCTCGGGAGCAACCTTTTAAACTCAGAGGGTAGTCTGAATCTGGAATGAACTGCCAGAGGAAGCCATAGAAGCAGATACAGTTACAACGTTTAAAAGACACTTGAACAGATATGGGATGGAAGGGTTTAGAGGCCAATGGACTCAAAACACACAAATGTGAGTAGCCCAAAGTGCCAACTTGGTAGGCCGGGGCATTGTTCTTGCTGTATAGCTCGATAATTCCAAACAAAAAATCCCAATATCTTGCCATTACGATGGTAATGTGCAGAGAAGATTTACGAGGAAGTTGCCAACCTCGTAACTCGAGAACATTGGTGTAAGATGAAAGGGAAAAGATTTAATAGGAACCCAAGGGGCAACATTTCCACTCAGAGAGTGGTGGGTATATGGAGCGAGCTGAGACTGGAGGTGGTTGGGGCAGGTACTACGGACATTTAGACAGGTACATGGATAGGAAAGGTTTAGAGGGATATGGACGAAATATGGGCAAGTTGGAACTCGTGCACATGGGACATGTTGGGAGGAAGGGCCTGTTTCCGTGCTGTATGACTCTATGGCATATCTTCCTTGTTCAAGGCAAACCTGGTGTTTGAACCAGCATGTTTACAGGGAGAGTCACAGGTAGGATCGAGTCACAACGTTAGGTCGCGTTTACCTCGTGAAGGGGGAAGGCTGCTTCATAGGTGTTGTTGCCAAGTAAAGAATTGAGACCTAAAGAAAAGAAACGTCAGTACAGCTGCAGTTTGGCTTAAAACACACTTGCAGCACTGCTTGCATCAATACCGCAGCACTGCCAGAGAGGGACCCTGTCGTTAATATATGTGTGGTGGGTCCTGCACACCACAGGCAGCAAGCCCTGCCATATCTCCAGAACCGTCCCTGAGCTGAGGACGCAGATCAGAGGCTGTTCCGCAGCGCGTTAGGGCCCACAGTCAGAAACCTTTTCCCAGGGTGGAAATGTTAAAGACTAAAGGGCATGCATAGCCTTCAAAGTCAGAGGGGAAAAGTTTAACAAAGATGTGCAGGCCCAGTTTTTTTGTTTAACACAGAGGGTGGTGGGTGCCTGGAACACGCTGCCAGGGGTGGTGGTGGTGGGGGCAGATGCATTACCAGCATTTACGAGGCTTTTAGATAGGTTCATGGATATGCAGGGAATGGATTACGTGTACGCAGAGGAGATTAGTTTAACTTGGCAGAGTCATGATTGAGAGAGTCTTCTTCCAAGGGTTGGGAAATCAAGAACTAGAGGGCAAAAGTTTAAAGATTTAGTCAGAACCTGTGGGGAAACATTTTCATACATAGGGTGGTGGGTATATGGGACGAGCTGCCGGAGGAGGTAGTTGAGGCAGACACTAGAACAATATTTCAAAGACATTTGTACAGATACATGTGTAGGAAAGAACTGCAGATGCTGGTTTAAATCGAAGGTAGACACAAAATGCTGGAGTAACTCAGCAGGGAAAGCGAGATGCTGCCTGTCCTGCTGTGTTATTCCAGCATTTTGTGTGCACAGGTACATGGATAGGAAAGGTTGCGAGGGACATGGGCCAAATGCAGACAAATGGGACCAACTTTAATGGGGTACCATTTGATGCGTCAGGCCGAAGGGCCTGTTTCTGGGCTGTAGTGCTATGAAAGAATGTTTACAGGTGATGATTGGTTGTCTGGTGGATGTTGAAGAGATCATGGTATCCAATCCCAACCGGAAAGCCAACACTTCTATTATGAGCCATAAATGTAATGTACAATGTGTGCAGTCCTATCTATTACATCTCCCTGTTCTTGCCCCATCCCAACAGCAGAGGTCGATCACACAGTAGGTCAACATGAAGAACGGGCTGTTATATCACCAAGGAGGAAATGCGGCTTAACGTTTAAATGGGTTTGTATTGAAAAGGGGAGGAAAGGTTAGAGGACCATGGGCCAAATGTAGGCAAATGGGACTAGGTCAAGACATCGAAGCCCAGTAGGTCAACCTAGTCAGCATGGACAATGTGGTCCAAAGGGCCTGCTTCCGTGCTGTATAACTCTATGACTCTAACCATGGCATATGATATTTCAAAGTAAACACCAGCTCCTCACAACACATCCATCGGCTCATTGCCCTGATAAAACGGTAAGCAATGCGTACACACAGAGAGTGAACCAAACTGACGTACCCACTGCACTCTTCCCCTCTTCGTATTTAACTCTCTGCAGGATGTGGTGGACGATCCTACTCCTTGTGGAGTTGTGGAAGAAAGTGTCGGTGTTGTTTATGATGAAGCTGAAACAAGATGGAACGGGGTTACCTTTCGCTTCCCCGTCGCTGTGGTCAGTACAGACGTTGGTTGCCAACCCCTCGATTCAGCTGGTGCCTGCATCTGGAATGTCTGCTGAAGAAACCCCAGAGAGTGGCACCATCCCTCCACTGATGCCACGATGCCCATGCTGGCAGTGTCAACACCCAAAGGTCCACTCCTTTGGTGCTAGCTTTGCAACCTTAAGTGTGCTTACAATTTAGTTTAGAGAGACAGCATGAAAACAGGCCCTTCGGCCCAACTTGCCCATGCCAAACCAGATGCACTAGTCCTGCCTGCCTCTGTTTGAACCGTGTCCCGCTAAACCTTTCCTTTGGTAATAAGAAATGGTAATATTTCTGTGACTAAACTATCCATGCACCCTGGTTCGATCCTGACCACGGGTGCTGTTTGTACAGAGTGTGCAAGTCAGAAACATAGAAACATAAAAAAATAGGTGCAGGAGGAGGCCATTCGGCCCTTCGAGCCAGCACAGCCATTCAATATGATTGTGGCTGATCGTACGCCTTCTCCCCATATCCCTTGACTCCACTAGCCCCTAGAGCTCTATCCAACTCTCTCTTAAATCCATCCAGTGATTTGGCCTCCACTGCCCTCTGTGGCAGGGAATTCCATAAATTCACAACTCTCTTGGTAAAAACGTTTTTTCTCAGCTCAGTCTTAAATGACCTCCCCTTTATTCTAAGACTGTGGCCCCGGGTTCTGGACTCACCCAACACTGGGAACAGTTCTCCCTGTGACTGTGTGGGTTTCCTCTGGGTGCTCTGGAATGTTTCCTCCCACATTCCAAAGACGTGCCTATTTGTAGGTTAAGTGACCTCTGTAAATTGTCCCTACTGTGTAGGGTGCGATAATGGGTAACATAGAACTAATGTGGCCTCGACTCAAAACGTCACCCATTCCTTTTCTCCGGAGATGCTGCCGGACCCACTGAGGTACTCCAGCTTTTCGTATCTAATGCGAATGGGTGACCGCTGTGGACTTGGTGGGCCAAAGGACCTGTTTCCATGCTGCATCACCAAACTACAAGGCAAACATTCAGCCACCCCCTCGAGAATCCTTTTTAACCAAAGTGAAGCTTACTGGTGTATTCTCTGCTGGCTGAAAGGAGCAGTGTAGCAGTCCGTGTCCTCCAGGTCTGGCAAAATATCCTTGTCCAGCCTCATGGGCTTCCTAGGAAACCACCTTCGGATCTTCCTCAACCGTTTCTCCATCCTGTGAAAAGCACGGAGCAACTGTTAGTGAATAAACGGCAATGCTGGCAGCTTGGAGCATTGCGCACAGTTCTGGTCACCACACAATCAAAAGGGGCGTGCCATGCTCTCATCTCGCCGCTACCATTGCGAGGAAGGTAGTTGAGGCAGGCACTGTCGCATCGTTTAAGAAACATTTAACATGGATAAGACAGGTTTAGAGAGATATGGGCCAAATGCAGGCAGGCGAGACTAGTGTAGGTGGGACATGTTGGCCAGTGTAGGCAAGTTGGACCGAAGGGCCTGTTTCCATGCTGTAAGACTCAATGACGCGAAGGTACTAAAATAGTGACCTCCAGGTTCAAGAACAGCTTCTTCCCAACAACAATCAGGCTCTTGAACGCTGCACACTAACCTCAGCAACTAGGATTTACCATGGACTTGGTTTTGGTTGCACTACAGACTTCGGTTTTTGCACTATAATGGTCGGGATAGCTGGTATTAGTTATCGTTAATTTATTATACTATTGATTAATTTATATTTCTTTGTGTGAGATTGCTTTTATGGGCTGGTTAAGCTGCAGCAAGTAAGAATGTAATTGTTCCGTTGCCGGTACACATGACAATTAAACACTGTTGACGAGCTTGTGCAGAGAAGGCGCAGAGGAGATTCACCCGTGCCTCGCCAGGAGTGGGATATTTCAGACACAAGAGAGACTGATGGAGGGAACAGCTAGAGGCAACAGCTCTCCCATTTGTTTTCTGGGTACTTGCTATGGTAATACAGCCTGCACACCTCAGTCATTAGTCTATTGACACATGTACCGAGGTACAGTGAAAAGCATTTGTTGCGTGCTAACCAGTCAGCGGAAAGACAATACGTGATTACAATAGAGCCATCCACAGTGTAGAGATACATGATAAAGGGAATATCATGAGTGCAAGATAAAGCCAGTGAGGTCCAATCAAAGATAGTCCGAGGGGCTCCAATTAGGTAGATGGTAGTTCAGGACTGCCCTCTGGTTGTTGATAGGATGGTTCTGTTGCCTGATATTAGCTGGGAAGAAACTGTCCCTAAATCTGGAGGTGTGGGCTTTCACACCTCTTTACCTTTTGCCTGATGGGAGAGGGGAGAAGAGGGAGTGGCCGGGGTGTGACTCGTCCTTCATTATGCTGGTGGCCTTGCCGAGGCAGAGTGAGGTGTAATTGTAGTCAATGGATGGGAGGTTAGTTTGTGCGATGGTCTGGGCTGCATCCACATTTCTCGGTGATTTCTTGCGGTCTTGGATGAAGACATTCCCAAAACATGCGGTGATGCATTCCGATAAAAAGCTTTCTATCGAGCACAACACCTCCGACATTAGAACAGTGCCTACACTTCAGGAGATCTCTGTTGGCTGTGGGATGCTTGGGGACATCCAGAGGTAAAAGGCGCTGCAGAAACCTCTTACAGTAGATGCAATCGGCAGCATTAATACGGAGAGGCTGCAGCCCTCACCAGAGAGACACTGTGATATGTTCTACACAGCCCCTCTCAAAGTGTAAGTTGTTGATGAGACCACACGGCATATTATACACAGTTCTGGTCGCCCAGTAGGACATCTACACATGGCCTGGCAAAGCCGACCCCTGCAACTCCAACCCATTGCCAGGGCAACGGGCCTATATGGCCAAGACTCAGAACTTTTTTTTTTAACCTTCAGATTTGAAGGGAATGAGGGGCCTGGATAAGTTAATAACTCATAGGAGCAGAATTAGGCCATTCAGCTCACCGAGTCTATTCACCATTCAATCATGGCTGATCTATCTCTCTCTCTCAACCCCATTCTCCTGCCTTCTCTTTGTAACCCTGACACCCCTTACTAATTAAGAACCTGTCAATCGCCGCCTTAAATATAACCATTGACTCATCTTCTTTCTAAAGGTTCATCCTTTTATTATGAGGTTGTGCCCACTGTTCCTGGACATTCCTATTAGTGGAAACATCCTCCCCACATCCACTCTCTATCCAGGTCATTCACTATTTGGTAAGTTTCAATGAGGTCCACCCTCTTCTGTATAAACTCCAGCGAGTACAGGCCCAGAGTCATCAAATGCTTGTTCGGGGATAGAGGCAGGTGGATGGGTTTGAGAGGGAAAGAAAGATCAGCCATGATTGAATGGCAGAGTAGCCTCAATGGGCCGAATGGCCTAATTCCACTCCAATGACTTATAAACTACGAGATGGTGCTCAAAACATGGTGACTCCTGTGAATCGAGTCAGTGTGATCTCCCTTCTTACACTCTTGTACTTAGTAAGATTGTGCCTATTGTAGGATTGTATAACCGAACTGTGTAGCAGGAAAGAATTCCATTGTACTGAGGTACACGTGACAGTAAAGATCCACTGAACGATTGAGCCCAGTTATTGGAAGAATGTCATTTCTTTGGAAAGCATGGAGAAGGGATTCATCAGGATGTAATCAGGACTGGAGGGCTTTCATTATAAGGAGAGTTGGTTAGGCTGGGACTGTTTTTCCCGGAGTGTACGAGGCTGAGGGGTGCCCTCCGAGAGGTTTATAACATCATGAAGGATGTTGATAAAGGAAATGTTCACCATATTTGTCCAAGGGTAGGAGAATCTAATACCAGAGAGCCTAAGTTTAAGATAAGAGGGGAAAGATTTATCGGAGGTGAGAGAGACACCTTTTCTGCATAGAAAGTGAATAAACTGCCTGGGGAAGTGGTAGAGTCAGGTACAGTTAAACTAAAGTGGGACAGATGCATGGATAGAAAAGGTTTATAAGGATATGGACCAAACGCAGGTAAATGGGGCTAGCTCAGGTATGGATGAATTGGGCTGAAGGGCCTGTTCCTATACTGTATGACCCCACGTCTCTAAACTACTAAAGGGTGACCTCCTGTGACCCAAGGATGTCTATGCATGACTTGCAATAGTAAATCCACTGCCAACTTTCCATTATAGGGGTATTTTCAGCTTTACTGGTGGTGGGAATGGGTGCCTGCTGATACATGTTTGGAAGACAAATAGAGCAGACTCGATGGGCTGAATGGCCTAATTCTGCTATGTCCTGTGATCCCAGAGGTAGAACACAAACAGTAAACGGGAAAGCAGTCAGGAATATTGATGAACAGAGATAGAGAGATTCATGTCCATTGATTTCAGGAGAGGGCGATGCAGAAGGCATGTGGCATGCTTGCCTTCATAGATCAGGGCACAGTCATGCATGCAGCAGAGTCACGCAGCGGGGAAAAAAGCCCTTCATCCAATTCATCCATGTCGACCAAGATGACCCAAGCGGGTCAGATTTGCCCGCAATTGGCTCATATCTTTTCAAATCTTTCCTATCTGTGTATCTGTCCAAATAACTTCTATATCTGCCTCAACTACCTACTCTGGCAGCTCGTTCCATAAGAGTTGGGATGTTACATTGAAACTTTATGAAATACTGGTTTGGAGTACTGTGGGCTGTTCTAGTCACCTTGGTACAGGAATGGATGTCATTAAGTTGGAAAGGGTACAGAAAGATGTTACAGGCTTGCGGGTTGTGTTATAGGGAAGAATTGGATTGGCTGGGACTTGGGAGCGTAGGAGGCTGAGAGGTGGCCTTAATGGTCATGAGGGGCAGGGATACAGTGAACGCTCGCAGTCTTTCTCAAAGGGTAGAGCATTCTAAAACTAGAGGGCATGGGCTTAAGGTGAGAGGGGAAGAGATTTAAGAGGGATCTCAGGGACAACTTTCCGCTCAGAGGGGAGTCTGTTTCTGGAATGAGCTGCCAGAGGAAGCTAAGGAGATGGATCTTAGAATAAAGGGGAGGCCATTTAAGACTGAGGTGAGAAAAAACCTTTTCACCCAGAGAGTTGTGAATTTGTGGAATTCCCTGCCACAGAGGGCAGTGGAGGCCACGTCACTGCATGGATTTAAGAGAGAGTTAGATAGAGCTCTGGAGGCTACTGGAATCAAGGGATATGGGGAGAAGGCAGGCACGGGTTATTGACTGGGGACGATCAGCCATGATCGCAATGAATGGCAGTGCTGGCGAGAAGGGCCGAATGGCCTCCTCCTGCACCTATTTTCTATGTTCCTATGGGTATAATTATGACTTTTGAAAGATATGTGGATAGATATATGGGTAAAAAGTGTTTGAGGGCCCAGGATGTCACAGATAGACACAAAGTGCTGGAGTAACAGTGAGTGGTCGGGCACCATCTCTGGAGAAAAAATAGATGGGTGACATTTTGGGTTGGGACCCTACTTCAGACGGACTTTCAGTATGAAGAAGGGTTCCAACCCAAAACATCATAACTTCATAAGTGATAGGAGCAGAATTAGGTCATTCGGCCCATCAATTCATACTCCGCCATTCTATCATGGCTGATCCATCTTTTCCTCCTAAACCCGACTCTCATACTAATCAACTAGTCAGCATCCTTTTTCTCCAGAGATGCTGCTTGACCTGCTAAGTTACTCCAGCACTTTGTGTCTATCTTTGGAATAAACCAGCGTCTGCAGTTCGTTGTCTACATTTAGCCCAGTGAGCCGACTTGGTTGGCATGGACAAAGTGGGCCAAATGGCCAGTTTCCGTACTGTGCAGCCCGTTGACTCCGAGAGGAGAGAGGGGCATGCCGGCAGTTCATGCAGAGCTGGGTTGAGGCAATGCTCGGGGGCACCAACCTGCTCATGAGCTTGTAGCGCCGATGCAGGTAATAGATTTTTCTCCTGGAAGAACAGCAAAAATGAAGCCAGTCGAGAAGAAAACCCATCGTCAGTTACAGTATGAACTAGCAAGGAAGGAAAGGGAGATTGAAGATATAAGCCTGCAAGAGGTAGAGAAGAAAGACTAAAAGGAGAGATTAACAGATCAAACACAAAACAACTCAAAAAGACACAGGAACAGAGGAGACCAGCACACAGCTCACCAACATTAACGCACCTTTATCATTCACATCACCTTTCCAGCACTCCGCGTTTAAAAGAGATAGAAATTTTAAAAACTGCAGATGCTGGGCATCCGAAATAAAATTAAAAATACATGAAACATTTACTAGGTTCAAGAACAGTTTGCTCCCAACATCCATCAGGCTCTTGAACACTGCACAACGCTAACCTCAGCAAGTGTGATCTTCCGTGGACTGTGTCTTTGAACGCACTACGGACTTTAGTTTTGCACTATTATGGCTACCTAGTTACTACTGATCAGTAATTTATTGTATTCATCATTATATGTTAATGTGTTTGTGTTAATGCGTTTATGGGCCTGTTCGACTGCAGTAAGCGACAATTGCAGAGTTCCATTGATGGTGCCTGTGATAATCAAGTACTCCCAACACCCAGCAGGTCAGGGAGCGTCCGTGGAAAGGGAAACAGTTGTTGTTTTAGGTCCTCGATCCTTCGATGGAATTTCCAACAAGGGTCCAGGATCCTGGATGTTTGAACAAAAGCTTCTTTATCCACAGATGCTGACCGACCTGCCGAGTGTTTCCTGCATTTTCGGTTTCTATTTCAATAGGGATGCGGTGGGGTTTGGCCAGAGCAAGTGACCAGGACAGAGAACGTTGCGTCTTTTGTCAACAAGACAAGGCCCTCTGCCAGCTTTGGCTGGGTCCCAAAGAACAGGCATCGACCCACACGTGGGAGTGACCTGCTGATCAGGAGCAAACAGTGGAGGTTTTTATTTTAAAAGAGCTCCTTCAGATTATTGAGAGATTGAATCAAGACAGATGGTGACAAATAGGGCAACGAACAACATGCACATTGGTATCCTTCACCTGTTGATCCTCTCAAGCATTTGAAACGTCACCTGCTCCAACATAATTCCTCACACCTTGACCAGGAAGATCTTTATCAAATCAATTGGTCAGTTACTGCATCTTCTCCAACCCTCCAATGTTCTGGGACTCCTCTCTAAACAAGCTGTTTAACGCATTGTCTCGGTCTAATATTTCCTTGGGTGGAATGCGCCTGGGAAAGGTCAAACTACTGTGGGGTTGGAAGGGGTAAGGCCGGCAGAAACGGAGGGGGCTGCACTTGACCTATGGGACCTGGAGCACCAAATGGACATTCCCAACGTTGCTCCCCACAGATAGCAGCGGCCCGAAAATCACTCTCACATTGTGTCCAGGGCAAACGTACAGAAATAAAACCACCAACAGATAGTGAGGAAAAAGCCGACTGTAGCTTACCTGAAGGGCATCCGTACATTCATTAATTCTGCGTATTTACAAAGAACCTCCCACGGGGCATGTAACTTCACAAATATTATATCATCATTGGTTAATGATGCCTGCGAAGAGTGTGCACAACAGGCACGGAAAAAAATGTTTTGAATGAGATTTTGAATAATGCTTCATCTAAAATATACCTTCTGAACCGTCGGAATTTTGTAGTCGGCAGGGCAGCGCTCTGCATATCGCCAACTTGGACAATTTTACACTTTTATCAAGCTAATTAATCAGGCCAGTTAGCCTACAAACCTGTACGTCTTTGGAGTGTGGGAGGAAACCGAAGATCTCGGCGTAAACCCACGCAGATCACGGGGAGAGCGTACACACTCCATCTCCGGTTAGTAACTTGCACTTTGCTTCACAAAAGCTCCTCATTATTCTCTATGGGGAATGGTGAGTTTCAGGGTACAGCATGGAAACAGGCCCCTTCGGCCCATCGATATGCAGTATAATGTGGATAAATGTGAGGTTATCCACTTTGGTGGCAAAAACAGGAAAGCAGACTATTATCTAAATGGTGGCCGATTAGGAAAAGGGGAGATGCAGCGCGACCTGGGTGTCATGGTACACCAGTCATTGAAAGTAGGCAGGGTACACAAAAAGCTGGAGAAACTCAGCGGGTGCAGCAGCATCTAAGGAGCGAAGGAGATAGGCGACGTTTCGGGTCGAGACCCTTCTTCAGACTGGTCAGGGATCAGGGAAACGAGAGATATAGACGGTGATGTGGAGAGATAAAGAACAATGAATGAAAGATATGCAAAAAAGTATCGATGATAAAGGGAACAAGCCATTGTAAGCTGTTTGTGGTGTGAAAATGAGAAGCTGGTGCGACTAGGGTGGGGGAGGGAGATAGAGATAGAGGGAATGCCAGGGCCCGAGGGCTGAGGGAGAGGTGGGAAGGGGAGGAGACAGCAAGGGTTAACAAAATTGAGAAAATTCAATGTTCAAGCCCAAAGGATGCAGACTCCCCAAGCGGAATATGAGGTGCTGTTCCTCCAACATGCGGTGTTGCTCACTCTGGCCATGGAGGAGGCCCAGGACTCGAGAGGTCGGATGCGGAATGGAGGGGGAGTTGAAGTGCTGAGCCACCGGGAGGTCGGGTTGGTTTTTGTGGACCGAGTGGAGGTGTTCGGCGAAACGATCGCCAAGCCTCCGCTTGGTCTCACCGATATAGATCATCTGGCATCTGGAGCAGCGGATGCAGTAGATGAGGTTGGAGGAGGTGCAGGTGAACCTCTGTCGGACCTGGAAGGACTGCTTGGGTCCCTGAAAGGAGTGGAGGGGGGAGGTGAAGGGACAAGTGTTGCATTTCTTGCGGTTGCAAGGGAAAGTGCCCGGGAAGGGGTAGAGCGGGAGGGAAGGGAAGAATTGACAAGGGAGTTGCGGAGGGAGCGGTCTTTGTGGAAGGCAGACAGGGGGGGGAGATGGGGAGATGGGAAGATGTGGCGGGTGGAGGGGTCACGTTGGAGGTGGCGAAACTGGCGGAGACTATGTGTTGTATTTGCCGGCTGTGGGGTGAAAGGTGAGGACCAGGGGACTCTGCCCTGTTTGTGAGTGGGGGAATGGGGAGAGAGGGCAGTGTTGCGGGGTATGGAGGAGACCCTGGTGCGAGCCTCATCAATAGTGGGGGAGGGGAATCCCCGTTCTCTGAAGAATTAGGCCATTTGTGATGACCTGGTGTGGAACACATCATCCTGGCATCAGATGCGCGTAGACGGAGGAATTGGGAATAGGGGATGGAGTCCTTACAGGAAGCAGGGTGGGAGGAAGAGTAGTCCAGGTAGCTGTGGGAGTCAGTTAGTTTGTAGTGGATGTCGGTCAGGAGCGTATCACCTGCAATAGAGATGGTGAGGTCAAGGAATGGTAGGGAAATGTCGGAAATGGTCCAAGTGTATTTGAGTGCCGGATGGAAGTTGGTGGTGAAATGAATGAAGTCAGTCAGTTGTGTATGGGTGCAGGAGGTGACACCAAAGCAGTCGTCGATGTAACGGAGTAGAGGTCGGGGATGGGGCCCTGGTACGCCGAGAACAAGGATTGTTCGATGTACCCAACAAAGAGGCAAGCGTAGCTGGGGCCCATGCGTGTGCCCATAGCTACGCCTTGTGTTTAAATTGAATTGAAAGTAGGCATGCAGGTGCAGCAGGCAGTGAAGAAAGCGAATGGTATGTTAGCTTTCATAGCAAAAGGATTTGAGTATAGGAGCAGGGAGGTTCTACTTCAGTTGTACAGGGTCTTGGTGAGACCACACCTGGAGTATTGCGTACAGTTTTGGTCTCCAAATCTGAGGAAGGTCATTATTGCCATAGAGGGAGTGCAGAGAAGGTTCACCAGACTGATTCCTGGGATGTCAGGACTGTCTTATGAAGAAAGACTGGATAGACTTGGTTTATACTCTCTAGAATTTAGGAGACTGAGAGGGGATCTTATAGAAACTTACAAAATTCTTAAGGGGTTGGACAGGCTAGATGCAGGAAGATTGTTCCCGATGTTGGGGAAGTCCAGGACAAGGGGTCACAGCTTAAGGATAAGGGGGAAATCCTTTAAGACCGAGATGAGAAAGACTTTTTTCACACAGAGAGTGGTGAGTCTCTGGAACTCTCTGCCACAGAGGGTAGTTGAGGCCAGTTCATTGGCTATATTTAAGAGGGAGTTAGATGTGGCCCTTGTGGCCATGGGTATGGAGAGAAGGCAGGTACGGGATACTGAGTTGGATGATCAGCCATGATCATATTGAATGGCGGTGCAGGCTCGAAGGGCCGAATGGCCTGCTCCTGCACCTAATTTCTATGTTTCTGTGAGTCCACGCTGACCAGCCATTATCCGTTCACACTAGTTCCACGTTATCCCACTTTCTCATCCACTGCGCACACACAAGGGGGAATTTACAGAGGCCTGTTAACCAAAAAAACCTTTTGGATGTGGGAGCAAACTAGAGCACCCGGAGTAAACCCGGGTAGTCACAGAGAGAACATGCAACCTCCACACAGACAGCACCCAAGGTCAGGATCAAGGACAGCACTACCACCTGTGCCAGGCGAGAAGATTTACGAGGATGTTGCCAGGATTTGAGGGCATCAGCTACATGGAGAAGTTGGGCAGGCTAGGACGTTATTCCTTGGAGCGCCAGAGGATGAAGGGGTGATCTTACAGAGATGTATAAAAATCATGAGGGAACAGATAGTTGTTTAAGGAACTGCAGATGCTGGAAAATCGAAGGTAGACAAATGTTGGAGAAACTCAGCGGGTGCAGCAGCATCTATGGAGCGAAGGAGATAGGAAACGTTGCCTATTTCCTTCGCTCCATACAACTATCTCAGTTCCTTCCTAAACAACCCGAAATGTTGCCTATTTCCTCCGCTCCATAAATGCTGCTGCACCCGCTGAGTTTCTCCAGCATTTTTGTGTACCTGGGGAATGGACCTCTTCTTCCTGCAGCTGCCTTATGCTGGATCCAATGCATGCATCCAAACAGGTGCGTTTCCCACGGCTGACCGTCACAGGAGACCCAGCAATGACTATGGTGCCAGAACCAAAGGGCGAGGGACCAGAGGACTCCGAGATGTTCCTGGAATCTCCAGGCATCGATCTTTGGCCCGGGCTGACCGATCAACAACCAACAAGACGCTGGAGAGATGGGATGCCGATGGAGACTGCCAACCTACCTCCTTCTCAATCTGCAGCCCTTCCGCCCGCAGATTCCTCTCAAACATCTCCCGCTTCCCCATGGGTAAACTGGACTTCCTGTAGACCAGGATGTAGTCAATATGACACTTGCCGTCTCTGAAGAACATGCCTTTCCCTTTATTCTCATTGGCAGCAACCTGCAGGGGAACAAAACACGTGAGTGCGCACACGTACACTACAGCACAGCGGGAGCCAGTCGGCCCATCGCAGCTATACTAGCGCTTCGAGAGATCTGCCCAGTCAGTTCCCTTCCCCATGCTCGCTCCCCATCGCCTGTAAAGTTCTCCTTTTCATCCATGTCACCAGATATGGAGTCATACGGTATGGAAACGGGCGCTTTGGCCCAGCTCATAGAAACATAGAAAATAGGTGGAGGAGGAGGCCATTCGGCCCCTTGAGCCAGCACCGCCATTCATTGCGATTATGGCTGTTCGGCCCCACTCAATAACCCGTGCCTGCCTTCTCCCCATATCCCTTGTTTCCTCTAGCCCCTAGAGCTCTATCTAACTTGTCCATATCCCATCTGTGCTCAATAGTGCTTTCCAAACACATTTGCAAAACGCAGTGAAATTATGTTTGAGTCGTCCGATTTGACGTAATTTCTGACTCTGGTTCACCCACATTTAGCCCACATTCCTCTAATCGCTCCTGTTAATGTACCTGCCTAAATGTTGTTCAAATGTTGTTGTTGTACCTGCCTCAACTAACTTCTCCGGCGGCTCGTTCCATATACCCATCGAGTGAAAAGATTGCCACGCGGGTTCCTATTAAATCTTGCCACACTCATCTTAAACCCACATCCTCCGGCTCTTAATTCCCCTTCCCGGGGTAAAAGTTTTGGTCCATTCACCCTGTCTATTCCCCTCATGATGTTCTGCATCTGGGGAGATGCTGCTGGCTCTGTTGCAGGGAGGTGTAGGGTAGATGGGGAGTGAAATGTGAACCAGGAGGAAGTAGAGAGGGGTGTGAGGAGTGGGAGATGAGTGGGAATAGGTAGTAGGAGATGGGAGCAGGGAGAGCGGGACGATCTACGCGAGGTCAGTGGGGTGGGGTGGGATCTGGGAAGAGGTTAGATGAGAAGGGTGGGCTGTCACCTGAAATTGGAAAAGCCAATGTTTTCTTTATCTGCAGCCTCTTGTATCTCCAATAAAACTAAAGTGTCTTTACAACCAGTCATGCCCATTCTACACAACCCAGCACCAACAGACCCCACACCTCTACCGAACATGACGACATTTACACTCGATAGCAAGGGCTGTCCGCAGTTCCCAGTGAGCTCACTTTGTTAGCTTCTAAACATTATTGGATACATGTGTCCTCATCGAAAGCTGAAGTCCCCTCACCTCACTGCCCAACTCCAGCCCGCTGGCAGTGCCAGAGGCGCTGGTATAACTGCCGGGGTGAAGAAGAGAGTCGTCGTCTTTCGAAGGACTATCCCTGCCTTCGGAATCGCCCAGGTAAACATTAACGTCTCGAGCCACTGCAACAAAGGAGGGATGAGAGTGAGGGTCCAGAGAAGAGAGGACAGGAGGGGGAGGGGGTGCTCCAACCAAGAACGATGCTCCAGACTCTGTGTACAGACAACCCGCGCCTCAATATAGCAAGGCTTTAAATACTCCGTAAAAGTTGCCAAAGTGCAAGACCCACGATTAGATGTATTCAACCTTTAAATAAATGGATGATAGATAAAATGCTGGAGCAACTCAGCAGGTCAGGCAGCATCGCTGGAGAAAAGGAACAGGTGACGTTTGGAGTCGGAACTCTTCTTCAGACCAGAAACATTACCTATCCATGTTGTCCATGGATGCTGTCTGACCTGCCAAGTTACTCCTGCACTTTGTGTCTATCCTCAGTATAAACCAGCATCTGCAGTTCCTTCCTACATCTTTTGATGAATGGATTGAGCCAGCATTTCTAATTAACAGATATCAAGAAAAGCAGATCCTGAGCAAAACGCAAAGTGCTGGAGCAATTTAGTTGGACAGGCAGCGTCTCTGGAGAGAAGGAATGGGTGACGTTTCGAGTCGAGACACTTCTTCAGCCATCCAAAGTCAGTTTGATTTCTGTTTAAGTGTTGCTGCAAATCCACCTTAGTTTCTGTACTTTTGAAGATTGGTCCAGGCCCAAAACAGAGGGTTTACGAAGATCCTAACAAAATGAGGTTGTTGGAAAAATATTTAAACCATATTTTTGTACAGCCTGATTAAGACAATGTTTAATGCAACTATAACACACTCTTTTGTCTCCTGCATAAAACTTTATAAAATCTGGAGTGATATTTTTGAAATATTTACAAAATTATTTAAGATAAAATGGAACCTAATACTGAAATGATTATATTTGGAGTAATGGAAGATGGGAATAAATTGAACTCATCTCAAAATTTATTTTGTAATTATGGGTTAATAACGTCAAAAAAACTTATACTTAACTCTTGGAAAAATACAGCCATACCAACGCTTAAAATGTGGATTTTAAACATGTTGGACACTGCACCTCTTGAGGAAATGCGATTCCTCCTAATAGATAAATCAGGACAATTTTTAACGAGGGTACACAAAAAGCTGGAGAAACTCAGCGGGTGCAGCAGCATCTAAGGAGCGAAGGAGATAGGTGACGTTTCAGGTCGAGACCCTTCTTCGAGTTGGTCTTCATTTGTCAATTTTTTTGGAAGCATATGGTGCAACAAAACCGTAGAAGCTAACTGTTTCAGGATTGGGTGAGGGATGGTCACGAATATAGATAACGATCTCGTTAATCTCTTGCTTTCTACTCTTTTTCTTTCTTTTTTCTCCTTCTTTCTCAACTTTCATCTTTCACACTTTTTCCTTTCTCACACACTATATAATCACATGTTTCTCCATCTTTTATTATCTATTCTCTCGTTTTTCTTTTTCATTATTTAAAACAAAAATAAGAAGCTGTACATAAAATGTAACATGTCAATATATATTAGGCACCTTGGTGCCATATTCCTGTACTTACTTCTAATAAAATAAAATAAAAAAATTAATTCAGTTAAAAAAAAAAGTACAAATAAATTAAATAAAAAATAACAGACAATGCTTAAAAATAAAATTTTAAAACGTTTTTAATAAGGGCGGCATGGTGTCGCAGCGGTAGAGTTGCTGCCTTACATTGGCAGAGACCCGGGTTCAGTCCCGACCTCTGGTGCTTGCCTGCACAGAGTTTGTACGCTCTCCCCGTGACCTGCATGGGTTTTCTCCGGGAAACTCCGGTTTCCTCCCGTACTCCCAAGATGTACAGGTTTGTACACCAATTGGCTTGGAATAAATGCAAATTATAAATTGGATTTGTCTGCTCCCCTGAAGTATGGCACGGGATGCCCTGGTCTTCGTGAGCCCAGGGTGGCAGTGCCAGAGATCCAGGCTCGATCCTGACTATCGGTGCTTGTCTGTATGGAGTTTGTATGTTCTCCACGTGACCAGCTCCGGTTTCCTCCCACACTCCAAAAACATACAGGTTTGTAGGTTAATTTGCTTGGTAAAAATGTAAATTGTCCCTAGTGTATGTAGGATAGTGATAGTGTGCAGCGATCGCTGGCCGGCATGGACTCGGTAGGCCGAAGGGCCTGTTTCCACACTGTACCTCTAATCTAAACTAAATCACTTATTCATGTTCTGGAGAGATGCTGCTTGACCCATTCAGTTACTCCAGCATTGTGTCATTCCTTGGCACCTGCAGTTCCCCATTACTACTGTACAATGACATTCTTTGTCCCAGGGGAGGGAAATCTAAAACTAGAGAGCATAGGATTAAGGTAGAAGAGGCTTTTCAGAATACTGCCTGGATTAGTGGACATTAGCTACAAGAAGAGGCTCAACAAATCATTTTCTAGAGAGCGTCAGAAGCTGAGAGGAGACCTGGTGGAAGCCGTTAACATTATGAGGCATAGATAGGGTAGATAGTCAGAACCTCTTTCCCCAAGGTGGAAATGTCAAAGACTGGACGGCATGGTTTTAAGGTGAGAGGGGAAAGGTTTAAAGATGTGCGGAACTTTTTTTTTTACAGTGACTGGTGAGTGCCCAGGGATGGTGATGGAGGTAGATATCACAGTGGCATTATAGGGACTTCCAAATAGCCACATGGATATGCAGGGAACGGAGGGATATAGATCATGTGCAGGCAGAGGAGATCAGTTTAACTTTACATCATGTTCAGCAGGGCCATCATGGGCTGAAGGGTCTGATCTTGTGCTGTACTGTCCCATGTTCTATCACCCCCATCTCATGGGAAAATGTAAGTAAAGGTTTGATCATTTCAGCCCAAGCTGTGGATAATCAAAAACCCTTAATTTAAGGTATTCAGTATTTAAAACCAATGGTTCACCAAATACTAACCCCACAATGATGGAAAATAGATGTGTCAATGGCTGCTTTAGATGGATTAAGCGGATAGAAGCTGTTCCCATTCACAGTCAGGGGGTCATGGACTTATATTTGGGGACTGGACCAACCAGGAGAAAGAATAAAGAAATATTTTTGTCGAGAGTAGATCTGATCTGGATGGCACAGCCAGCAAGGATGGTGGAGACTGGAGGGAAAAACGCTTCAAAGAGGGAATTCCCTTCAAAGAGAGAATTGTATGGACATGTGGGAGAATAATATGCAGGGTTCTGGAGCATGGCATTCAACCAGGAGCCAGCACAGACTGGATGGGCTGAGAGGCCTTCCTGCAATTGTGGCATTTCAAAGTGACCAACGCAGCAATGGTGATAACTGCGACGAGAATCCTGTTTTTGAAAAAAAAGCTAAGAATCTACAAAGGGGTTGCTCTGACGTTTCAGCCGCATCTCCCGCGGCCGATGGTTGGGATGGTCCCAGCACCAGGAGTGGCTGGAAACGGGGCCAAACTATAACACAGAGCCACTTTGGGAATGAACACCAGCATAGAACAGCTCTGAACGAGCTATAAATCCAGCCAGTTAATTACTCTCAGCAATGCACCTCACTGCACAGCTCAAGAGGAAGCCAAGATTGTTTGATTGCCGTATGTAACGACAATGAAACAATTAAATTCTTATTTACTGCAGCTTAACAGTCCTGCACATGCAATAAAACAATAATGCAATCAATTAATACTGTAATAGTAGGCAACCATAATAGTGCAAAACCAAAGTCCGTAATGCAACCAAACACAGTCCATAGAAGACCATAGTTGCTGAGGTTCGTGTTGTGCAGTGTTCAAAAGCCTGATGGTTGCTGGGAAGAAGCTGTTCTCTAACCAGGAGGTCCCAGACTCCTGTACCTTCTCCCCGATGGTAGCAGTGAGATGAGAGCATTGCCAAGGTGATGTGGGTCTTTGATGATGCTGGCTGCCTTTTTGAGGCAGCGCCTCCTGTAGATCCCTTCGTTGGTGGGGAGGTCAGTACCTGTGATGGACCTCCAGGCAACATCCACCACTCTCTGTAGTCTCCTTCAAACTCATGTTTTGTTTGACCAATTTGTGTGTTCTGTACTTCAATGAAATGAAACAAACTGGAACAGCATATTAACACATTTCTGAAACGTTTTTCTAAAACGTTTCCACCAGCAGACATTTTAGATGAAAGGTGTGATGTTGCCACCTTGACAACTCCATGCAGCAGCGGGAGGTGGTGGCACAGTGCCAGATACCCTGGAGAGAAGGATTCAATTACCAGCCACAGACAGATGCACTCACAACTGGAAACAAGGAATGCAGATGCTGTTTTACAAATGTGTGTGCAACCTTTCCAATCCAGGCTAAATAAATGGACAGGCTCTAAAACCGAGGACTGCAGGAGATTACTGACAAAGCTTCTACAATGTCCTTGGTACCTTATAAACTTAATCGATGGCATTTGGCGATTTTTTAATTGCCGGATAATAAGGATGCATCAGCGGAGGCACAGTGGTGCAGCGGTAGAGTTGCTGCCTCACAGCGCCAGAGACGGGCTCGGTCCCGACCACGGGTGCTGTCTGTATGAAGCTTGTACGTTCTTCCCTGTGACCATGTGGGTTTTCTCCAGGTGCTCCAGTTTCCTCCCACATTCCAAAGACATACAGGTTTGTAGGTTAATTGGGTTCTGTAAATTGTCCCAAGTGTGTGGGATAGAACTAGTGTACGGGGATCGCTACTTGGTGTCGCCGCAGTGGGCCAAACATCCTGTTTCCGTGCTGTATCTCTAAACAAACAGTTTCTGCTGCCTCAGGGCAATCAGTGTTCAATTCGGACCTCAGGTACCTTCTGTGTGGAGTTTGCAGTTTTAAAAAAAATACAAGATGGAAACAGGCCCTTCAGCCTATGCTGACCATAAATAAACCCATTCACACTAGTTCCATGTTATCCCACTTGCACACCCACTCCCTACACACTAGTGGCAATTTACAGAGGACAATTAACCTACAAACCCGTGGGAGGAAACCGGAGCACCCGGAGGAAACCCACGTGATCACTCAGCAATCTCAGCAACCCTGCAGGTTCAATGGTTTATTCAGAGATTCAGTGAGAAGCCTGCTCTCCTCTCCTGTCAAGTCATACCATGAACAGTGCAATAGATCCTCTTCTGGAACAGCACACAGAGAGCCCTTCAAACCAACTTGCCCACACTGACCAACATGTCCCATCTACATTCGTCCCACCTCCTGCTTGTGGCCCATATCCCTCTAATAATCCCATCCTATCCATCTACCTGTCCAAATGTCTGTTAAATGTTATTAATGTACTTCCCTCAACTACCTCCTCTGGCAGCCTGTTCCATACACCCACCACCCTCTGTGTGAAAAGCAAAGTGGATATATTTGTTTTTTTTAATTTAAACCAAGGTTGTTTAATACAAACACAACTCTTAATATCCTGACATGTTTAGCTGAGAATTTGATGAAGACTATGCAATGTATTTACTTCACCAAGGCAGCAGAAACAATCTCATTATTAGACTTGTCATCTCACTGTGAAAAATAAAAAGGGCAATCAAATTATGGAAAGATTCCATGATTCAAGGAGGCATCTGGAGCAATGTCACTGGCTTAGTTTAGTTTAGAGATACAGTGCGGAAACAGGCCGTTCGGCCCACCGAGGCCGTGCCAGCCAGTGATCCCCGCACACAAACTCTGCGGACAATTTACATTTATACCAGGTCAATTAACCCACAAACCTGTACGTCTTTGGAGTGTGGGAGGAAACCGGAGCTTCCCGGAGAAATCCCACGCAGGTCACGGGGAGAACATACAAACTCCGTACAGACAAGCACCAGAGGTTGGGATCGAGCCCGGGTCTCTGGCGCTGTAAGGCAGCAACTCTACCGCTGTGCCACCCTGGGCTCATGAAGACCAGGCCCTCCCGTCCTATACTTCAGGGGAGCACACAAAGCTATAGCGAAGGCAGCAAGATGACTGATGAAGCACTCAATTCGGCGAACACTCCCAAGCAGTCTCTACACTCACAATCATTAACCCATCAACAATTCCATTACAACCACACAGAGGTGCCGCAAATGTTATTGGGCATGTGTAGAAGGAACTGTAGATGCTGGTTTACATCAAAGATAGACACAAAATGCTGGAGTAACTCAGTGGGTCAGGCAGCATCAACGGGGACAAGTCGAGTCGGGACCTTCCTTCAGACCGCCGGCATCAGGCATTGGTCTGAGCCGGTGTTCTGATCTTCATTGATATCATGTGGACAGGTACATTGATAGGACAGGTGTTATGGGCCCATCTCCACCTTAAATATATCCATTGACGGAGAACATGCAGTCTTCATGCAGGCAGCACCCGTAGTCAGGATCGAACCTGGATCACTGAGAGGCAGCAACTCTACCGCTGCACCACTCTAGCACCGCTCCCCCAGGTGCAGAGAGAGCAGTCCCACCCTCTCCAGCCCGACCCTGGAGCCGAGACACCTCATCTCAGAGGCCACTCTACGCAGCAGTCCCACTCACTGACCTGGACACGGAGGTTGTCTATTGACCGTACACTCAAGCGAAGCCATTGAGGAGCCGTCGAGGGTTACCGAGCTGGAGACAGGAGACAGCGCAGAGTTCTTGTATAAGCGAGGGTTGCGTTGATAGCTAGATACGATTCTTCGATGATAGACCTGAACACAGTTTTCTGTCCCATGAATAGGTACGCTCATTCCTGGAAGAAAGCACGCACATTACTTTGGCTCGGTCCGACGGAACGTCGAGAGAAACAGTGGTTACGAATAAATGAAGACAGAATAAACTGCAGATGCTGGAATCTTGAGCAAAAGACAAAGTGCTGGAGGAACTCAGCAGGTCGGGCAGCCCCTGTGGAGGGAATGTACAGCTGACGTTTTGGGTCTGGCCCCTTCTTCAGACTGATGTAGGCTTGGACCCAAAACGTCTGTCCATTCCCACCATATATGCTGCCTGACCTGCTGAGTTCCTCCAGCACTTTGTGCTTTGCTTATGAATATTAATTACGAGCGAGTGATGGGATTGTGGCGGACTTGTTGTGAGGCAGGGAGTGGGGCATAGTACACCCCTCTCACACTCAAAACATCCCTCAGTTTGACTACAAAGACAATGCTGGACACTGGGTTTTTAAGCTTACCCCCTCTAGCTTTAGAATCCTCCACCCTGGGAAATAGACTGCGAATGTTCATTTGATCCACGGCCCTCATGATCTTGTACACTTCAATAAGATCAACCCTCAGCCTCCTGCGTTCCAATGAAAAATGCCTCAGCTGATCCAACTCCCCGTAACTCAAGCCCGCAAGCCCAGGTAACATCCTGGTGAATCTCCTCTGCACGATTTCCAATTTAGTGACATCATCAAAGATTATTCAGAGAACGCTGCATAAACAGAATTCAATTTATTTTGCTGGGCACCCACGCTTGAGTTCCAGCCACAGGCTGACTCAGCATTAATGCTGCTCATTGCTGCCCACCAACTTATTAAATGGCCTTTAATAAAAGTCAGATAACAAAGCCAAAGATGGGGAATGGCCTCAGTTAAACATTACGCCACAGGGTGAGGAGGGGCAATAGACTGATAGGAGGGGCAAGGCCAGTCGTTGTCTCACAGCGGCAGGGGGAAGCCGGACTTTGCCGTGCATGTGCGGGAGACCCGTTAAAACCCAAATCACGGCTCCAAACGCCACACTCAGACACCGAGACTGCGGATGCTGAAATCGTGAGCAAAGCACAAGGTGCTGGAGAGACTCAGCGGGTCAGGCAGCAGCAGTGGAGGGAATGGAAAGGCGACATGTTGGGTCTGCAGACTGAAGAGGGGGGAGCGGGGGGGGGGGGGGGGGGGGGGGGGGGGGGGCGGATAAAGAAGTGGGGCAGGACAATGCCCGGCAAGTGATAGGTGGATACAGGCAAAGGTGGTGGGGGGGGGGGGGGGGGGGGGGGGGGGGGGGGGGGGGGGGGGGGGTAGGTGATTGGCAAATGTCCAATCTAGCACAGTATGAGCAAGGTGGGCCAAAATGCCTGCTTCCATGATGTATACCTCTGTAGACATCTAGCCACAGTTACCCTTCAGCACATGAAGAATTCCAGTGCTCCCTTGTTAGTACATATGGCAATTAAACACTCTTCTCTTGATGTGTAGGAAGGAACTGCAGGTGCTGGTTTACATCGAAGATACAAAAGCAAATGTTGGAGTAACTCAGCGGGCCGGGCAGCATCTCTGGATAGAAGGAATGGGTGACGTTTCGGGCCGAGACCCGGGTGGGATCTGAAGAGGGGTTTCGAACCCGAAACGTCACCCATTCCTTCTATCCAGAGATGCTGCTGCCTGTCCCGTTGAGTCACTCTTCTCTTGACTCTTGGTGACATCTTCGCAGGCAGTGGCAGACAAGACAAGTCTCTGCCCGAAGGAAGATGCAAGATCAGGCCAGCTGACAGACCTTAGAGCAAGGGGTGGCTCTAGTGGTGGGTCAGTCATCTGCACCCCACCATCCAGCCTCGGTACAATTGAAGGAAGATACACTGTGTTGGAGTAACTCAGCGGGTCAGGCAGCGTCTCTGAAGAGCATGGATAGGTGACGTTTCAGGTCGAGACTGTTCTTCAGACCCGAAACATAGCCTATCGATGTTTGCCAGAGATTCTGCCTGACCCACTGAGTTACTCCAGTATTTTGTGTCTTTTTTCTGTTAGCCAGCAGCTGCAGTTCCTTATTTCTTCTTTACAAATGATGACTGTGCATTAAGCAAATGTTGGTGTTGATTGGCATGTTCATATGTTCTAGGAGAAGAATTGGGCCATTCAGCCCATCAAGTCTACTCTGCCAGTCAATCATGGCTGATCAATATTTCCCCCTCAACCCCACTCTCATGCCTTCTCTCCATAAGCGCTGACACCCGTACTAATCAAGAATCTGTCAATCTGTCAAAAAATATCAATTGACGGCCTCCACAGCCTTCTGTGGCAATGAATCCCACTGATTCACCACCCTCTGACTAAGTATATTCCTCCTCATCTCCTTTTTAAAAGGTACGTCCTTTCATTCTGAGGCTATGGCCTCCGGTCCTAGACTCCCCCGCTAGTGGAAATATCCTCTCCACATCCACTCTATCCAGGCCTTTCACTATTTGGTAGGTTTCAATGAGGTTCCCCCCCCTCTTCGTCCTTCTAAATTCCAGCGAGTACAGGCCCGATGCCATCAAACGCTCATCGTATGTTAAAACGCTCATCACATTCCTGAGATAATTCTCGTAAACCTCCTCTGGACCCTCTCCAACGCCAGCACATCCTTCCTCAGATATGGTGCACAAAACCGCTTACCATACTCCAAATGCAGTCTGACCAGTGCCTGATAATGTCTCAGCACTAAATCCCTGTCTTTGTATTCTAGTCCTCTCAAAATAAATGCTAGCATTGCATTTGCCTTCCTTACTACTGATTTGACTTGCAAATTAACCATTTGCAAATCCTGCACCAGCACTCCCAAGTCCAGTTGCACCTGCGCATGTGGTCTTTGATGGCGAGCTCACTTGACCAGCCACCTTCTTTAAAGTTGCACTTCCAATAAATACACCACAGCATTGCAGTGAAATTCATCACACCTATCACTTTCATGTTTCAGCCAGAGGCAGGCGAAGGCCATTCAGCCCACAATAGAACGAGACACGGTCCAACCTGTGGGCCTTCGCCTTTCATCATCCAACCTACAGATTTAAAAATCTGCAATTGAATGGGAAACAATTGCTTTACAAGGCAGTTTGACAATCGCAGCACCCTGCAGTGGTAGCCCTGGCTGGTTTCCTGGCCAACCCAGGCTTGTCCCCAACCCCAGACTTGCCAAGCAACTGAAATTCTCCCAGCTTCATCAATCAGCTCTTTTAAATAACTTAAATAACCCAGTAATCTTTACGTTCCAGGAACACAGAGTCATAGAATCAATGCAGTCAGAACTAAACAGCCCAGAACCAGCCCTACAGCCCACAATGTCCTTGTGGACCAAGGTGGCATACTGGGCTGATCCACTAAACCTTCTGAAAACCCTTCCTATCCATATATCTGTCCCAACAGTCCAAATGCCTTTTAAAATAGACATAATTGTATCGGCTTCAATAGCTTCCTCTGGCAGCTCGTTCCAGATGCGGGCCACCCTCTCTGAGTGAAAGAAATGCCCGCGAGGTCCCTTTTCAATCTCTCCCCCCTCACCTTAAGCCCGTGCCCTCTGGTTTTAGAATCCTCTACCCTTGGGAAAAAGACTGCGAGCGTTCACTTTATCCATGACCCTCGTGATCTTGTAAACCTCAAAAAGGCCAGCCGGCAGCCTCCTGCGCTCCAAATAAAAAGTCCCAGCCTATCCAACCTCTCCCGCAACTCAAACCCAGGTGGATCTCTGCACCCTTTCCAGTTTTATGACATCCTTAATTACAAGCGTCTGAAACATCAGATTACAAATGTAGACTAATCAACCAATTAGCAGTTGTAAAGTCAATGCACCAAAATGCTTAAAATTAATCTGATTTTTGTTTACACATAATCATATTTATACACATTACATTCGTGTAATACATTCTCGCCTTGCCAACCGATGCAAATGTCAAACGCTGGGTCCGGATCCCGAGACAGTATAATATAAATTACAGCATCGAGTCGTCAGCTTGGTATAACATTGTTAAGAACATTACTGCAAAACCCAAGCCGGTTGTAACAACACCACGATATACTCAACAATGGAAGAGTGCCTCACACGCTCCTGCTCGGTAATGATTCGGTGTCGCCCGGAGCCTGCGAGCGCTGCAATGCACCAGGATATCTTCTACATGTGCAACTGTGTGCCGGAGATCCTTGCAAGATCGGCTCGAGGGGGGGGGGGGGGGGGGGGGGGAGGAGGGAATGAGGTCTTTTTTTGGCACGGCCCTTTAATTGATAGCCCTGCTGGTAGCTGTCAGTGTGTGTATCACAGTGCTGGGAAGAGGGTGGGGGTGGGTGTGGTGGGGGGGGGGGGGGGGGGGGGGGGGGGGAAGAAAGTATCCTGATCACAATGTTCGATTAGATGAACGACATTGGAGATGCAGGGAGGGGGAGAGATAGTAATCAGCTTCATGCATTAAAATATACACGAAGAGAGCTGGGATTTCAAAGTTTCTGCCTTCAGCCAGTAATTTAAAGATTGTTTTGCTGAGGTGAATTTGGAAATGTGTTTAAGATGCAGGATGCAAAGCACAGAGTGATGGAGGAACTCACCCCCCCCCCCCCCCCCCCCCCCCCCCCCACACACACACACACACACCTGTATCCACCTATCCCTTGCCCGGCTGTGCAGATAGGATGTGGAAACCTGCTCTGCCAAAACATCTGCACTTGGTGCCCCAGATTACATCGGCAAGACCAAGGAGAGACACTTGCGCTCGGTCCTCCTGGTCCTGTTGGGTCTCCTGGTTGCTGACTCCCCTTCCCATTCCATTACTGACCTTTCTTGTCAGAACCAGGCCCCTCTCCATGGCCAGAGTGAGGCCACACGCAGGACCAACACCTCAAATTCCCCTTGGGTAGCTTACAACCCAAAGGTATGAACATTGGATTCTCCTATTTTAGGTAACAACCCCCCACACCCTCCCAGCCCCCACCTCTCTTTTCCAGCTTTCTTCTCCTTCATCAGTCTGAAAAAGGGGCCTGAAATGCCACCTGTCCATTCCCATTATAACCATATATAACTATTACAGCACGGAAACAGGCCCTCTCGGCCCTTCCAGTCCGTGCCGACCAGGCTATCCACTTTACATCCTGCCTCCACCACTTCTGCTGGAAGCTCATTCCTCTGAGTAAAGAAGTTCCCCCTCACGTTACCCCTAAACTTCCGTCTTTCGATGCCCTCTTGTTTGTGGGAAAAGCTTATCACACTCTGTTCATCATAAAGACCTCAATCAAGTCCCCCCTTAACCTTCTGCGCTCCAAGAATAAAGACCTAACTTGTTCAACCTTTCTCTGTAACAGAGTTGCTGGGCAACATCTAGTCTGTACTCTCTCTATTTTGTTGACATCCTTCCTATAATTCATTGTACACCATACTCCAGATGTCTCAACCAATGCCTGCAATTTTAACATTAGTTCCCCTGAGTTCCTCCAGCAATTTGTATTTTGCTCCAGATTCCAGCGTCTGCAGTTCCTTGTGTCTCCAGTCTATTTATTGCTGACCACTTGGGCTCTGGTTCTGAAGAAGGGACCCGACCAGAAATGTCACCTATTCCTTTTCTCCAGAGATGCTGCCTGACCCGCTGGATTACTCCAGCACTGTGTGTCTATTTTTGATACAAACCAGAATTTGCAGTTCCTTCCTGTACATTTTGTGGGCTCTGGTTTAGTTATACCCCAGTCTGCAAGTATTCTCTTGTTTAAAGGAATGCCTAACTGAGCCAAGAATTGCTGGGTTTGCGTGGACGTGTACCTTGGGCAGTGCTGACCTACACATTATGATATGAACGCATCCAACATTCACTGGTGGAAGGAATGGTTTCCCTTCTGCTGAATCGGTGCCAATGGTTTCAGCTGACGTCACTCTCACAGCTCACTGCCACTCCACACAGCAGAAACCTGATCTCTGCAGGAAAGCACCGTCCATTTGTGAATAAATCTATTGTGAAATATTGGACAACAACCTTCACACAAATTAAGATCACCACTGACACTTGGCCAATTGGGGTCTAACCTACTTCAACCCATTAAATGTCCAAAGTGCCTGAGCCGAATATGTCAATGGGTTAACAAGAGGCGCTTCATCAATATGTCAATTGGTATTTGATGTCCCCAAACACAAACATAGAACAGTACAGCATAGGAACAACAGGCCCTTCAGCCCACAATTTCTGGGCTGAACATGATGCAGAGTTAAACTAATAAATTCATGTGATTGGAGCAGAATTAGGCCATTCGTCCCATCGTCTACTCTGCCATGGCTGATCTATTTTTCCATCACAACCACATTCTCCTGCTTTCTCCCGTATGAACCCTGACACCTACCTACCTAATTCTACCACCTACCTGAACATGGTCCTTATCCCTCTACTGAAGTGTGAAAACAACACACACTTCCAGATTCAGATGGCTTTTTGAGTGAATGAATGAATACTTTATTCTCACATGTTACAAGTCACAGTGAAATTCTTTGCTTGCATTCCCAAGGTATGCAAATAGACGCCATATAAAGGGCACGTACAAAGTTACAAAGTATCCGTGCCAGGTCTCCCTTTGTCTCCCCTCCCCCTCTCCCCCTCTGCCCCCCTCCCCCTCCCACACGGATTCCCATTGTTCTTCCCCCTCCCTCCCTCCATGCTGGGTACGCCTTTGTTTCTTCTCCCAGCGGCAGTGTCCTCACTCTCGCGTGTCCATCCTCGTCCGTCGGTCGGCGCCCTCATTGACTGCTGCAGCGACCTCTCTACTATTACTGCCGGTTCCTCTCCAGCCACTTCAGTGGCTCCGACCCAGGCCCCTGCCACGGGCTCCACAGACCCAGGCTCCGTTGACTCTGTCGGGCACCCCGTCCCATCCAAACTAGTCGAACCTACCTGTGTTTGGCCCATATCCCTCTAAACCTGTCCTATCCATGTACCTGTCTACATGTTTCTAAAGCATTGCGATAGCACCTGCCTCAACTACCTCCTCCAGAAGCTCGTTCCATACACCCACCACCCTTTGTAAGAAATTGGCTTCTGGTGTGTGGGGAGTGGATGAGAAAGTAGGATAACAGAGAACCCGTGTGAACGGGTGATCAATGGTCATCAATCTCTAAAACTAAAACTAAATGAACATGTGATTGAAAAGTTGCACTGCTTCCAGTGAGCTAAATAATTGAGCATGTCCCGGTGGTATTCTGTTGGAACTATTGATGCTAACTCTTTGAAACTCTGCTCATTAGGAAGTACGCTCTTAGTGAAGTACACAGGATTAATCCCGCAGAGGCAATGAGACCACACATTGATACAAGGACACACGAGAAACTAATGACAGGTGGTGGCCACTCAGCCCCTCAAGCCTATCCCTCCATTCAATATGATCATGGTTGATCTGCTCCTGGAATCATCTCCAGTTTTAGCTTTTTGTTTTGGAGATACAGTGTGGAAACAAGCCCTTCGGCCAAGTGAGTCCACGCGATCACCCATTCACACTAGTTCTATATTACATAGAAACATAGAAAAATAGATGCAGGAGTAGGCTATTCGGCCCTTCGAGCTTTAACCGCCATTCAATATGATCATGACTGATCATCTAAAATCAGTTCCTGTTTTTTCCCCATATCCCTTGATTCCCTTAGCCCCGAGAGCAAAGTCCAACCCTCTCTTGAACACAACCAGTGAATTGGCCTCCACTGCCTTCTGTGGCAGAGAATTCCACAGATTCACAAATCTCTGGGTGCAAAAGTTTTCCCCTTATTCTTAAACTGTCCTCTCCCATTATCGGGACCATTTTTCCTGAATCTAGCCTGTCCAATCCTTCTAGAATTTTATCTAAACTATTACTAAAACTCTAATCTGGACCACTTCCGGTCTGCGTTGTTTTTAAATTTGCGCAAAAACAGTACCGTATATCACTATGATTTTTTTCACCACCTTACTCGCTGTTCTCCTCTGCTCCAAGCGCACCAAATATGGTTCCGATCGGTGGAATATTACAAAAGTTATTAAAAGGTTTAAAAAAGCATGAGATCAGCAGATTGGTCTTCTCGCCTGTCAGTCACCAAGACGTTAACGCCCTTCTGAAGTTATTAATACTAAACTGGAACCGGACCCAAAATGAATAATACTTGGAACATCAGAACAAAGTTTAACTTACAACAAGCCAAAGAAATTTCCTAGACTACAGTATAATAAGTGGGAAGAAATTAATATTAAAATTTTGGAAAGGCCCTATATCCCCCACAATTAAAATTCCTGGAAAGAATCAGATTTGCCTTATTGGACAAACAAGAAGTTTGTGTTAGAACATGGTCTTCTTTCATTGATTACTTAAAAGGGTAGAATGGTTCGGCAGAGAACCCTAACTGAAACTTGGATTTAGGAATAGATGAAAAGTTATATCTTATATTCTTTGATCTTATCTCCTACGATGTATTAATAGTAAATTATTCCATTCTTTATGATTTTCTTCTTTGATATAGATTATTATTTTATTTTTCTTACTGTTCTCTATAAAAAAAAACTATTAGAGTCAAAATGATACAACTGATAATATTAATAATGTATGCATGTTGAACATGAAATATTTCTATCATAATATATGTTTGCTAATCCACTGTCTAAATACTCTAATAAAAAAATATATATTCAAAAAAAAAAAAAAGAAGTTAACGCCCTTTCCGGCACCCGCTGGAGAATAAATCCCCGGAGATGGGGCTGAGTCCGTGAGCATGTCCAGAAGCCGCCCGTCCAGAAGCCGCCGAGAATAAACCTGAAGCAGCAGGTGTTCCGCAGGTGGGGGCAGTCTGTGTTCGCTGGCGGGGGCCGGCTGAGTTTGCGGGTGGGGGCTGTAAGTGCAACAGACGGTGGGGACGGGAGCAGCTGAGTGAGTCCAGAGCGGGGTCCTGGAGAGCCCACACACCCCCCTCCCACAGCCCCCCTCCCCTACACTCCCCTCCTCTACACCCCCTCCCCTACACCCCCCTCCTCTACAACCACCCTCCCCTACACCCCCCTCCCCTACACCCCACCCCCACTCCCCTACACCACCCCAACCTACATCCCCCCTCCCCCACACAACCCCTCCCCCCACAGCCTCCCTCCCCCGCACCCCCCTCCCCTCCATCCCCATCACCACACCCCCTCCCCCACCCCACCACACCCCCCTTTCCCCCACACCCCTCCCTCACAACCCTCCCCCACACCTCCTCCACACCCACACCCTCCTCCCCCACACTCCTGCCTACCACCATACACCCCCTCCCCTAACCCGCACAACCCCCATAACCCACAACCCCACAAACCCTCTCCCTACAAACCCCCTCCCCACACATCACCTCCCCACACTCCCCCTCCCCCCATCCTCACCTGCCCCTCCCCAAACACACTCCCTCCCCAACACACCTCCTCTCCCCCGCACCCCGCCCTCCCCCACTCCCCCCCTCTACAACCCCCCATGCCCCCCCAACACCCCCCACCCCCCATCTTCCTCACACACCCCCTACCCCACCCCCACACCCCCCCACCAGCCTCCGACAGGCCTCGCCTGAAGCCGTCCCCATCCCCCGGCTGCAGAACGCTCCTACCATTGCGTTGGGGGAACAGGTGAGTGGTGGAATATTGCAGTGGGGAATGGGTTATGTTGGGGGACCAGGCCTCCCTTGTGACTGGGACCCAATGGGTCCCACTTAGTCTAGTGTTTCTACAAGATCCCCTCTCATCCTTCTAAATTCCAGTGAATACAAGACCAGTTGACCCATTCTTTCAGCATATGTCTCAATGCAAGGTGCATTCGTTATAAGGTGGATGAGTTGAATGTGCAGATAGTTATTAATGATTATGATATAGTTGGGATCATGGGGACATGGCTCCAGGGTGACCAAGGCTGGGAGCTTAACATCCAGGGATATTCAATATTCAGGAGGGATAGACAGAAAGGAAAAGGAGGTGGGGTGGTGTTGCTGGTGTTAGAGAGGAGATTAACACAATAGGAAGGAAGGACATTAGCTTGGAGGATGTGGAATCGATATGGGTAGAGCTGCGAAACACTAAGGGGCAGAAAACGCTAGTGAGAGTTGTGTACAGGCCACCTAACAGTAGTAGTGGAGTTGGGGATGGCATCAAACAGGAAATTAGAAATGCGCGCAACAAAGGTAAAACAGTTATGATGGGTGACTTCAATCTACATATAGATTGGGTGAATCAAATTGGCAGGAGTGCTGAGGAAGAGGATTTCTTGGAATGTATGCGGGATAGTTTTCTAAACCAACATATAGAGGAACCAACGAGAGATCAGGCTATTCTAGACTGGGAATTGAGTAATGAGGAAGGGTTAGTTAGCAGTCTTGTTGTGCGTGGCCCCTTGGGCAAGAGTGACCATAATGTGGTTGAGTTCTTTATTAGGATGGAGAGTGACATAGTTAATTCAGAAACAAGGGTTCTGAACTTAAAGAAAGGTAACTTTGAGGGTATGACGTGAATTGGCCAAGATAGGCTGGCAATTGATTCTTAAAGGGTTGACAGTGGATATGCAATGGAAGGTATTTAAAGACTGCATGGACGAACTACAACGATTGTTCATCCCAGTTTGGCAAAAGAATAAATCAGGGAAAGTAGTGCATCCATGGATAACGAGGGAAATCAGGGATAAAATCAGCCATAATCGTCCCAGTGCCGAAGAAGTCCCCCTTCACCAGCCTAAACGATTATCGTCCTGTGGCCCTCACTCCAGTAATCACAAAGTGCTTCGAGAGATTGGTCCTCCAGCACATCAAGTACTATCTCCCTTCAGACTTCGACCCCCACCAGTTCGCCTATCGCCCAAACAGGTCCACAGAAGACGCCATCACCGTAGCTCTCCACTCTGTGCTGAGCCACCTGGAGCTGGGGCCGAGCTACGTCCGGATGCTCTTTGTGGATTACAGCTCAGCTTTCAATACTATCATCCCGGACATTCTCATCGACAAACTGGTCACTCTCGGCCTCCCCACTCTCACATGTGCCTGGATAAAGGACTTCCTCACCAACCGGCCCCAGACGGTGAGACTCGGCCCCCACCTCTCCTCCACTCGCATGTTGAGTACCGGCTCCCCACAGGGCTGTGTGCTAAGCCCCCTCCTATACTGTCTCTACACCCACGACTGTAGTCCGGTCCACAACAACAACCACATCATCAAGTTTGCTGACGACACTACAGTAGTCGGACTCATCTCAAGGGGAGACAAGGCAGCCTAGAGAGGACGTCCTGAAGTTGACAACCTGGTGCTCAGAAAACAACCTGGTTCTGAACACCAAGAAAACCAAAGAGCTCATTGTCGACTTCAGGAGGCACAGCACCGACTTAGCTCCCTTATACATCAACGGTGAGTGTGTGGAGAGGGTCTACACCTTCCGGTTTCTCAGCGTCCTCATCTCCGCTGACATCTCCTGGACAGATAACACGACAGCGGTCATCAAGAAGGCTCAGCAGCGGCTGCACTTCCTGAGGGTCCTCAGGAAGCACAACCTGGACTCCAACCTGCTGCTGACCTTCTACCGCTCGTCCATTGAGAGCCTGTTGACATACTGCATTACAGCATGGTACGGCAGCTGCACCATGGCAGGACAGGGATAGGCTTCAGAGAGTAGTTAGGGCAGCACAGAAGATCATCGGCTGCCCTCTCCCCTCTCTGATGGACATTTACACCTCCCGCTGCCCCAGCAGGGCGAAGAACATTATCAAGGACAGCTCCCATCCTGCATTTGGCCTGTTCAACCTGCTGCCCTCAGGGAGGCGCTATAGGTGCATCAGCACAAGGACAAATAGACTCAAGAACAGTTTCTTTCCAAAATCCATTATCTCCCTGAACTCACACATGCACTGACTTCACAGCCTAACCCCCGGACCTTCATCTATCCACCTAATGTAATTTGTACTGTAACTGTAATTCTATGTATCCATTGTCTTTTATAGATATGTACATAGCGTCGCAGAAACTGTGCACCTTATTCCCCCTCCCCCTTTTTGTTTTTTACACTGAGTAGGAGCAGCTTTTAATCTCATTGTACATGTGTATAGTGACAATAAAAAGGCATTCATTCATTCATTCAGTATCAAAACAAAATATGAAGCATACAAATTAGCCAGAAAAAGCAGCCTACCAGAGGACTGGGAGAAATTCAGAGTCCAGCAGAGGAGGACAAAAGGCTTAATTAGGAAAGGGAAAATATATTATGAAAGAAAACTGGCAGGGAACATAAAAACTGACTGCAAATACTTTTATAGATATGTGAAGAGAAAAAGATGAGTTAAAACAAATGTAGGTCCCTTGCAGTCAGAAACAGGTGAATTGATCATGGGGAACAAGGGCATGGCCGACCAATTGAATAACTACTTTGGTTCTGTCTTCACTAAGGAAGACATAAATAATCTGCCGGAAATAGCAGGGGGCTGGGGGTCAAATGAGATGGAGGAACTGAGTGAAATTCAGGTTAGTCGGGAAGTGGTGTTAAGTAAATTGAATGGATTAAAGGCCGAGAAATCCCCAGAGCCAGATAGGCTGCATTCCAGAGTGTTTAAGGACATAGCCCCAGAAATAGTGGATGCTTTAGTGATAATTTTTCAAAACTCTTTAGATTCTGGAGTAGTTCCTGAGGATTTGAGGGTAGCTAATGTAACCCCCACTTTTTAAAAAAGGGATTTACAATATATATTAATGATTTGAACGAGGGAATTGAATGCAACATCTCCAAGTTTGGGGATGACATGAAGCTGGGGGGCAGAGTTAGCTGTGAGGAGGATGCTAGGAGACTACAAGGTGACTTGGATAGGTTGGGTGAGTGGACAAATGCATGGCAGATGCTGTATAATGTGGATAAATGTGAGGTTATCCACTTTGGTGGCAAGAACAGGAAAGTAGACTATTATCTGAATGGTGGCCGATTAGGAAAAGGGGAGATGCAACGAGACATGGGTGTCATGGTACACCAGTCATTGAAAGTAGGCATGCAGGTGCAGCAGGCAGCAAAGAAAGCGAATGGTATGTTAGCATTCATAGCAAAAGGATTTGAGCAAAGAAGCAGGGAGGCTCTACTGCAGTTGTACAGGGTTTTGGTGAGACCACACCTGGAGTATTGCTTATACAGTTTTGGTCTCCTAATCTGAGGAAAGACATTCTTGCCATAGAGGGAGTACAGAAAAGGTTCACCAGACTGATTCCTGGGATGGCAGGACTTTCATATGAAGAAAGACTGGATAGACTCGGCTTGTACTCGCTAGAATTTTGAGGGGCGATCATATAGAAACTTACAAAATTCTTAAAGGGTTGGACAGGCTAGACGCAGGATGATTGTTCCCTATGTTGGGAAAGTCCAGAACAAGGGGTCACAGTTTAAGGATAACGGGGAAGTCTTTTAGGACAGAGATGAGAAAAAAAAATTCACACAGAGAGTGGAGAATCTGTGGAATTCTCTGCCACAGAAAGTGGTTGAGGCCAGTTCATTGGCTATATTTAAGAGGGAGTTAGATGTGATCCTTGTGGCTAAAGGGATCAGGGGGTATGGAGAGAAGGCAGGTACGGGATACTGAGTTGGATGATCAGCCATAATCATATTGAATGGCGGTGCAGGCTCGAAGGGACGAATGGCCTACTCCTGCACCTAGTTTCTATGTTTCTCTGTCTATGCCATTCGCTTTCTTCACTGCCTGCTGTACCTCCATGCATACCTTCAGTGACTGATATACAAGCACACCCAGGTCTCGTTGCACCTCCTCTTTTCCTACTCTGACACCATTCAGACAATAATCTGCCTTCCTGTTCTTGCCACCAAAGTGGATAACCTCACATTTATCCACATTATACTGCATCTGCCATGCATGTGCCCGCTCACCAAACCTATCCAAGTCACCCTCCTCGCAGCTCACACTGCCACGCAGCTTTGTGTCATCCGCAAACTTGGAGATGTTCTCGTCTAAATTGTTAATATATATTGTAAATAACTGGGGTCCCAACACCGAGCCTTGCGGCACCCCACTAATCACTGCCTGCCATTCAGAAAAGGAACCGTTTCTTTGCTTCCTGTCTGCCAACCAATTTTCGATCCATTTCAATACCCTACTCCCAATACCATGTGCTGTAATTTTGCAAACTGATCTCTTGTGTGGGACCTTGTCAAAGGCTTTTTGAAAGTCCACCCTAAACACTTGGGACAATTTACAGAGGACAATTAACCTACGAACCTGCGTGTCTTTGGAATGCGGAAGGAAACCGGAGCACCCGGAGAAAACCCACGTAGTCACAGGGAGAACATGCAAACTCAGTTCATCACCCATTATCAGGATGGAACCTGGGTCTCCTTCGCTGTGAGGTAGCAATTCTACCGCTGTGCCACTGGTCTATCGCTTCAGTGCAAGTTCCCCTGACCACTCAATTCATGGACCTTACAAGAAGGTATCTGTCTCCTGTTTGCAAAGAGGGCTGTTCCAAAGAGGGACGTGCGATGGATGTAGAGCAAAAGACAAAGGAAAAGTGAGAGGGCTTGGATTTATCTTGGGGACGGGGACGGGGACGGGGACGGGGAAGGGTCGGGCGGGGAATGTTGTAGGGAGGGGATTGTTCTCTGGTGGATTGGTCGAGTAGTGGATCAGGAGCAGGCTGGGAAAGTGAACGTTCTTGACTGAGTCATAAGCATTCCTGCCTCTGCCTCCATGCAGATAGAATTGTGGAATGGTTACAGTGAATGGGTCTCGCAGAATTGTGGGTGTAGCCCAGTCCATCACCCAGACCAGCCTCCCCACCACCGACTCCACATACACTTCCCGACCCGAAACGTCACCTATCCATGTTCTCCAGAGATGCTACCTGACCCAATGGGTTACTCCAGCACTTTGTATCTTTTTGTGTCGCTTTGTGTAGGTTTGGGAGATGCTGTCAGAAAGACGCAAGATTAGGGCCGAACAAGATGATTATTGATCGGACTTTATTGATCGGACTTTACTGGCTTTATCTTACACTAAGCGTTATTCCCTTATCGCGTATCTATACACTGTAAATGGCCTGATTGTAATCACGTATTGTCGTTCCGCTGACAGGATAGCACGCAACAAGAGCTTTTCACTGTACCTCGGGGCGCGTGACAATGAACTAAAGTGCGCGGAGTGTGCGGCAGGGGTCCTACCTTCAGTTTCCTGACTGAGGGTTTCTTGGCTGCTGCTGCAGTAGGAAGGCACGGGGGTGATGGAGATGGAGGCTGGGCAAGAGGCGGCTGCTGAGAAGTCAGGCTGCGAGGCGAAGACCTTGGAGGGAGGCAGCCTGAAGTCCGGGTGTGGGTACTGGCATCGATGAGGGGACAGGGGCCCATCTTGAGAGGGGGGCACTGAGCATCCAGAGAAGCCGGGAGCTAGCTGTCCTCCAGCGTCAAAACCTGTGAAGGGGGAACAAGAGAAAGTGAACGCTGTTCATAACCACTGGACCACTACCAACACTAGAGAGCTGTCCCGAGCTGCGACCTGTCTCAGTGGAGACCCTCGGACTATCTTTCATCTGACTTTACTGGGCGTTCCCCCATCTAAACTCTAGCGAGCATAGGCCCAGTGCCGTCAGACACTCATCATACGTTAACCCAATCATCCCGCTCTCTCTCTCTTCTCCCTTCTCTGTATCTCTCGCTTTTTCTTTCTCTCATTCTCTCTCTCTCTCTTGTTCTCTCTCTCTTTCTCATTTTCTCTTTCACCTCTCTTTCTCTTTCATTCTCTCTTTCACTTCATCATACGTTAACCCAATCATCCCTCTCTCTCTCACTTCTCTGTGTCTCTCGCTTTTTTCCCTCTCGTTTTCTCTCTCTTGTAATCTCTCTCTTCCTCATTTTCTCTTTCACCTCTCACTTTCTCTTTCATTTTCTTTCTTTCACTTGTTTTCTACCTCCCTCTCTCTCTCTCACTTCCCCTCTTTTAATTTCTCCCTTACTCTCTCTCCGAGACCCCCTGTCTCTCTTTCTCTCTCATTACATCCCCTTTTCTCTCTCCCCACTGCAGCCTCTCTCCCTCTCTCTCTGTTGTTCCCCCTCTCTTTCATCTCAATCAAAGTCTCACTCCTACGCTCTCAAATGCACCTCAATCTATCCGGCCGTTCTATACTTGGTCCCAATCTCACCTCATTGCCTCTCATCTCCCCTCCCTAGTTTACTCCCCTTCTCTTTGGTTTTTACAAGCCACCGATCTCGGATTCTTCCCACTGGTAATTTCTTCTCAACATTCTGAGCTGTCTTCCTAATCCCTCCATTCTGTTTCTAAACCCTCCCTGGATACAAGTCTCATAAACATTTAATTCACAATTGATTTCATTTTGGGTATTGAGTGTTGAAGTTCCTTTTAAACATGTATCCAATCCAATGTTGTAAGATTTTCATTCCTCTACCTCATAAATAACAGGAGCAACGAGCCCTGGAGGAGCGGGAATAGCAGAAAGGCTCCGAGCAGCAACATAGATTAAACAAAATAAATTGTTTCAGGTCAACTGGAACAAACACTTGGGGAAAAATTAATCGGCTGAACTGGTTCTTTTTAGAAGGTAATTTTTTTTAATACCATTCATTCTTGGGAAGGGAGTTGTAGAGGGAAGAATATTGATTGCACTATAAGAAAAGATACAAAATGCTGGAGGAACATTTGTATGGGCAAGTTGGGCCTGTTTCCATGCTGTATGATTATGTGGCTCTGACTTCTCAGTGTTATGGAGATGCATTGCATGGAAACAGGCCCTTCGGCCCAACTCCTCCATGCCGACCAAATTGCCTGACCTGCTGAGTTACTCCAGCATTTTGTGTCTTGCATTGATTGTTTGCCTTTGGTTGCCACGGCAGAGAATCATAGAGTTGTCCACAGGGAAACAGGCCCTTCAGCCCACCTTGTTCATGCTGACCAAGTTGGTGAAATATTGCACTGAAGGGAGGCATTTGGTCCATCGAGTCTACATTGGTTCAATGAGATGCTTGGCCAGGTCCTGCTCTTGTCTGTTATTTACTTAGAACATGGATCAGAATATCTCCTTCTCTTCTCATAGGCATGCAGCTGTACAGCATGGAAGTAGGCCCTTTGGCCCAACTCACCCACACGGACCAAACTGCCTGACCGAGCAAGCCCCAGAGGAACAATTCCATCTATCCCATACCTCCCACTCCTTCCCAAAGGCTTGGAAATTTAGCCCCTTTCAAATACATGCCCAGTTTTCTTCTGTAATCCTTGATTGTGCCCCCAACAGATAGTAAACTGTTCTCTCCGTATCAAAACATTCTCCCTCACATTGCCTTTGTATCTTCTGCCCAAGATGTTTCAACTGTCCCACGTGCTTTCCGATGCACGAGGACCGTACATGGATAATAAAGGCTTGGAGGGATGTGGCCCAACGCAGGCAAACAGGATTAGCTCAGTTAGGTAACTCCAATGAGGTAGATGGTAGCCCAGCACTGCTCTCTAGTTGGTGAGAGGATGGCTCAGTTGACCGATAACAGCTCGGAAGAAATAGTAAGATTAAATGAGAACTTACCAGTTTGAAGTTTGATCTTTATTTTATGAGGAGTTATGATGAGGGATTACGTGAAGACCCTGCCAGCACGCATGCGCGGCATTCTTCAAAGCAGCGGTGTGAAATCACAGATACCAGAGTTGACTAACATAGTAAGATAAGTGAACTAGCATACCAGTTGACCTTTATAATAGAGGGTTTGGGAGCGGAGGGCAAGTAATCCCTCATCGTAACTCCTCATAAAATAAAGATCAAACTTCAAACTGGTAAGTTCGCATTTAATCTTACTATTTTACTTCGGAGTCACGTGAGTGACCACGTGAAGATTTCAAAGCTCTGTGATTTCATGCCCTGGAATGAGTCCACGCTCACATGCTATGAGAAATGGAGGAAGTATGTTAACGTATTTCAGACATGAAACTGCTGAAAAACAAAAGGGTATTTATTTAACAATACCAAATAATAATACCCCTACATCGGGGAAATTATAAAACAGAACTTAATATTCTGTCGGCAAACGTCTCAGGCACGGCCACGGGTTTATTGTAAAACCCCTTAAAGGTTTTTTCATTTGTCCAACCTGCCGTTGCAAGGATGTGGTCCTTTGGAACGTCCATCATCCTTGCCGCCGATGTAGATGCAGCCCTGGTGGAGTGAGATTTATACACGATAGTGTCCACCCCCGCTGCACCCAATATCACCCTTAACCATCTTGAAATGGTTTGCATGGTGACTCTATGATGAGGGCATTTGTGGCTTATAAGCAAAGCCCTCTCTGAGCCCCTGAGACTCTTGGTGTAGCGTAAAATGTGGGTCACGATACATAGACGGCTGTCTACGGGATAGACCAGGAAATCCAACTTTTGGCCAGATGATCCAGGCCTGTCTTGCTTGAGTAACCCCTGTATAAAGAAAGTTACCTTGCTGTTGGTTATGACCATGGCGTCCATACTTAACTTATGTAGAGACTGGACCCGTTGCGCCGTCACGAGTGCCATCAGCATGACCATTTTGTAGGTCAGTTTGTCCAATGAAAGAGGCGTTATTGGTGCCCACCCTCGGAGCATGGTTAGTACAATGCCGATATCCCAGGTCTGGGAATATCTAGGCCTGGGGGGATTTGAATTAAATATTCCCCTCATTAGTTTTGACACCAAAGGGTGAGACCCCACTGTAAGGTGATCGCAACCTTGTCCGAGATAATTGGATAGGGCACATCTGGCACAGTTGATGGCACTGTAGCTCAAACCTTCATCGAAATGAAGGCTTGCCAGGAACTCCAGCACTTCCGTGATGGTGGCTGTGTCATATGTGGTGTTTGTTTTGGTGCAGAACACCTCCCATTTCTTCACGTAAGTGAGGTACTGTCTCCTGGTGGACTCCCTGCACGATGCTGTGATGATATTGATTGTTCGGTCCGAGAGTCCAAAATCCAGAAGTGGCCTTTTCAAACCCTGCAAACCAATAGGTTTATCCGGTCATGGCACGGGTGACTCTACCCTGTCACAGGATGTACCAATAGACTCGGACGTTTAGTTATTGGAATGCATGGTTCTGAGACCATGTCCAGTACCACAGGGAACCATGGTTGAGTAGGCCAGTCGGGCACAACCAGAATACCCGATGCGGAGTCTTGATTAATATTTTGCAAGACCTGACTGATGAGGCAGAAGGGGGGAAATGCAGTGTAGCGAGAAAACGTCCATCACTACTGCCCAGGGTCTGGTTCCCATGCAACATATGTTGATATTTGGTGATTGAGTCTGGATGCAAAAAGGTCGATATCTGGTGTTCCATACCGAGCTACAATGTCGGCAAACACTTTGCGGTCCAACATCCATTCGGTGTTGTCATTAAACTTGCGTGACCTGGTGTCCGCCACTGTATTTAGCCTACCTGGAAGGTAAGTGGCTGATATCCAAATGCTCCTTTCTAGGCACGAGTGCCAGATTGTATTGACCAATTCGTCACAGGATATCGACTTTATTCCACCCATATGATTCATATAAGCCACCACAGTGGTATTGTCAATCTGTAAACGTACGTGCAGATGGTGCATATCCGAACAGTAAGCCCGGAGTCCATGAAATGCTCCCAGCATTTCTAGATAATTAATTCCTAGTGCCGGAAGTAGGGTTAATACATGTGCACTCCATCTACCACCACGACTGGAGACGGTATTAGTTGCTCCCCAACCTTTTGCGCTGGCATCAGTTTGTAGTATAACCGAGGGATTTGTGATTGTGATGGGGTTAGAGCAATGTCGAGCATTGTCTATCCACCATTGTAATTCCAATTTCGCTTTCCCTGGTAATTGCATTGGCCTGTCAAAATGGCCTGCATGGTGCTTGCGTGCTGCTATTTTTGCCCTTTGTAGGTTTTGGTAATGTAGTGGGCCAAATTGTGTGGCTGGGAAAGCAGCCACAAGCTTCCCAATCACCCTGGCTACTTGCCGAATAGATGGTTTCCTGATGCCAGTAAGGCTGTTGCATGCTTCTATCAAGTCTGACGCTTTGTTCGGTGGCAAAGTGACAGACATATGAACAGAGTCAATTGTGAAACCCAAATAGTCCATAGTGGTAGAAGGCATCAAATTTTATTTATCTGGATGGATGATAAATCCTGGCTTTTGAAATAGATGCTCGGTGGCTGAGACGGCCAGTTTGGCCAACTCCAAAGTTTTTCCCACAATTAAAATATCATCGAGGTAAGCCATAACAATATGTTTTTCATTCCTGAGACATGCTAAAGCTGGTTTTAATAATTTGGTAAACAGTCTGGGCGCTGATGATAATCCATTAGGCAGCACTTTAAACTGCCAGAGCTGCCCCATCCAGACAAATTTCAAATATCTGCGATGATCCTTGTCTATTGGTATTGAATAGTATGCATCCTTTACGTCGAAGCAAGCCATGAAGTACCTATTGGAAATTAGCTGTTTGGCCATGACAAAGGTTTCCATTTTGAAATGGGCATACTGCACGAATGTATTCAGTTCAGTCAAATCTATAATGATGCGGCATCCGCCGTCTTTTTTATTTTTAGTGAAAATGTTCGATATAAACTCATGAGACTCTCTTTTGGTTTTCTGAATTACCCCTTTTGAATTTAGTCTTAAGAGTTCAGCATGACCTTCTGTCTTTTCTTTCTGTGAAAGTACAAACTTTCGACTCGGTGTATGCTGAACAGGGGAAGGGAGTTTGTGAACAAATTCAATTTTATACTTTCCAGTATGAAAGGATCAGAGGTTAAAGTACTCCATGCATCCCGAAACAAGTGCAACTGTCCACCAACCCGTGAGGAGTTTAAACATGCGATGATCCTGAGGCAACCAGACCCACCCACCTCCATTGTTACCGGCGGTGCTGCGTTGGTTGCCTCTGTCCTTGTTTCTTGTGATGTGGAGTCGCTGTGGTGTGGGGTTGACGCATCTTCCAAGAAGGCCGTGCTGGGCCATAGTCTAAAAAAGACCGTTGAGCAGGTTGGACCGGCCTTCGAGCATGGTGGCAGCCGGCACCTTAATCATGCCTATTGCCTTTGCCTCTTCATCGAGGTCTTTGACCTGTTTAGGCAGGTTGTCCCCGAATACCAATGTTGGCGCTGTGCACTGCTGGGTCTGCACAACCCTGTGAACTTGACGCTCTTCCTGTAACTGTTGATCTCATATTGAGTGTTACATAGGAGAGCTAACGCGTCCTGCAGCTCCTCCGGCACTTCAACTCCGTCCACTGACCTGTCAACAGCCATAATCCCAGCAGCCAGTAGTTTGAAGATCTTCTGGAGTTTGACTTCCTGGCTCCTGATGCCAGGGCTCATGTTACCCCAAATGGGGTTGTTAACAACAGGCACGGGGTGTCCTCCGGTCTGGACTCAGCCAAGTCAGCGGACCTGCCCGACCTCCGGGTGGTTTTGCCACTAGTCTGAGGAGCAACTGCGGGCTGTAGCGGCGTGAAGTCGGGGGCTGCGAATCGAACCAGCAGCTCAGGAGAACTCGACCGCTGCTGGCTGCCTCCTACGCGGTCCTCAGCAGCAACTTTGGCAGCGGCTCTTTTGGACTTTGTCCTGGGCTCCATGTTGGTGCGCTCTGAAATACAACAACACAGAGCCGACAAACGACCTCAGGAATGGTAAGTACTTACCTGCGGGCCGTTTTTAAATTTACGCTGGAGGAGTGGCGCTCCTCCTGCCTGTCGCTTTGCAATGCGTTCGACGATATGTCGCGCATGCGTGCTGGCGGGGTCTTCACGTAGTCACTCATGTGACTCTGAAGTAAAACTGTCCTAAAATCTTAGTATCCCGATCACATCATAAATTATAAGGTCATAATGTCATGTCATAAGTGATAGGAGCAGAATTAGGCCATTTGGCCCATCAAGTCTACTCCACCATTCAATCGTGGCTGATCTATATCTCCCTCCTAACACCATTCTCCTGCCTTCTCCCCATAACCCATAACACCCATACTAATCAAGAATCTATCTATTTCTGCCTTAAAAAATATCCATTGACGACCTCCACAGCCTTCTGTGGCAAAGAATTCCACAGATTCACCACCCTTGGACTAAATAAATTCCTCCTCATCTCCTTCGTAAAGGAACATCCTTTAATTCTGAGGCTGTGACCTTTAGTCCTAGGCTCTCCCACGAGTGGAAACATCCTCTCCACATCCACTCCATCAAAGCCTTTCACTATTCGATAAGTTTCAATGAAGTCCTCCCTCATCCTTCTAAACTTTAGCGAGTACAGGCCCAGTGCCGTCAAATTCTCCTCATATTTAAAGTTTCTTCTGCGTTTATTCACTGCCGAGTTTAATTGAGCTAAATATGGAGGATTGAAGTTGTCCCTAACAACCGAACTCAAGACCTATTGAAAACGTCACTGAAATGTAAATTCATTGTATGCTTTTAATCTGTCAAAGGCAGGAGATGTTGTGGAACCCAATAACCAGGGGGGGGGGGGTGGGGGGGGGGGGGGGGGGGGGGGGGGGGGGGGGGGGGGGGGGGGGGGGGGAGAACTCTGGAGAATAGTTTTAAATTGAAAGCTTCTTCTTTAATTATTTTCAAAGAAATGGCCAAAAATAAATTGGTTCATATTATGCGTTTATTGCCTTCATTATATTTATCAGATTAAATTACTTGAGTTAATTAATATTCATTGTTCGGATAGGCTCCATGTTCACTTCTCATGATGTGGAGTGGAGAAGGCTGAGAGGTGACCTTACAGAGGTGTGTAAACTCATGCGGGGAACGGATAGAGTGAATGAAATGAGTCTTTTACCCTGAGTAGGAGAATCAAGAACAAAAGGACATGGGTTTAAGATGAGAGGAGGGAGATTTAATGTGAACCTGAGGGGCAACTTTATCAGACAGGAAGGTGGTGGGTATATGGAACGGGCTGCCAGATGAGGTCGCTGCCTGACCTGCTGTGATACTCCAGCATTTTGTGTCTTTTTGTTTGCCAGAAGAAGTAGTTGAGGCAGGTACAATAACAACATTTAAATGACACTTGGACAGGTACATGGAGAGGGGAGGCTTGGAGGGATGTGGGTCAAAACACAGGCAATATGTACTATCTTAGATGGACGGGTTGGGCCGAAGAGGCTGTGTCTGTGCTGTGTGACTCCTTGTTTTATTTTACACCGAGGGTAGTGAGTGCCTGAACAATTCTGCTGGTGGAGGTGGTGGGAGCAGATACAATAGCAATGCTTGTGAGACATTTAGACAGCGATGAACAGGTAGGGGTCAGAGGGATACAGACCATGTGGAGACAGATGGGCAGGTAGATCGGCATTGTGGCCAGTGTATGGTGGCCTGAGGGGATCTTATATGTTCACAGCCATATTTTTGCAGCTGTCTTTTTTTGCATAACCATTAGTTTTCACTGTATTTTAGAACGTATGTATAACTTATGGAGAGAATGTTTTGTGTGCTGTCTGAGTCTGTGTGCCTGTGAAGCTGCTGCAAGCGAGATTTTCATTGTACCTGTACCTTCCCATACCTGCGTAGATAACAATAAACTCTACTATGCTGCTGTGCTGAAACACAGAACTGCACAAGCTGCTTTAAAAAAGGACACAAAATGCTGGAGTAACTTAGCAGGTCAGGCAGTGTCTCTGGAGAACATGGATAGGTGACATTTCTCCAATTGAATTCTCCAATGTTAGGCAATTATAAACCCTACCCCTCACCTTTCTTTCCCCCACTCCATATCTCTCTTTCTCCCCTTCCCCCAGTTGCCCCACATGCCCACCTGGACTTACACTTATTTCTCCCCTCCATCCACATTCCTTCCTCTGGCTTCATAATTTGCTACTCTTCAATCCTTTTGTTTCACACCTTCTGCTTTAATCTCTGACCTTTGTTTCAACCCATCTGCCTAACAACTGCCCCCCCACCCCTCGCCTGTGTCCACCCATTACCTGCAATGCTTTGTGCTGCCTCTCCCCTCGTCCCCCTCCCCTCCCAGTCACCTATCCATGTTCCCCAAAGAAGCTGTCTGACCCGCTGAGTTACTCCAGCATTTGGCGTTTGTTGTTTCTATGTTCACTGGTTCCAGTTGTTCACTATTGACAAAGTTTATTTTATGTTAGAGATACAGTATGTAGCAATAAACCTTGGCACGGTTTGTCAAGGAGGACTCTCTCTAACTTCTACAGGTGCACAGTAGAGAGCTTGCTGACCGGTTGCATCGTGGCTTGGTTCGGCAACTTGAGCACCCTGGAGAGGAAAAGACTACAATAGTCGTAAACACTGCCCAGTCCATCATCGGCTCTGACTTCCCTTCTATCGAGGGGATCTATCGCAGTCGCTACCTCAAAAAGGCTGGCAGTGTCATCAAGGACCCACACCATCCTGGCCACACATTCATCTCCCGCTACCTTCGGGTAGAAGGTACAGGAGCCTGAAGACTGCAACGAACCAGTTTCAGGAATAGGCTACTTACCCACAGCCATCAGGTGATTAAACTTGGCTCGGACAAACTCTTAACATTAATACCCCTTTATCGGTTATTTGCACTTTATCAGTTTATTTATTCAAGTGTGCATTTACGTATATAATGGTATATGGACCACACTGATCGGGTTTTGTAAGTCAATTCTTAGGTCTGTTCTATTGTGCTGAAGCAAAGCAAGGGATTTTCATTGACCTGTCAGGGACACTGACAATAAACTCTCTTGACTCTTGACTTGAAACAGGCCTTTCGGCCCACCAAGTCCCATGCCAACCAACGACATGCACTAGCATTATCCTACACACTAGGGAGAACTTACAAAAGCCAATTGACCTACAAACCTGTACATCTTTGGAATGTGGGAGGAAAGCAAAGTACCTGGAGAAAACCCACGTGGTCACAGGGAGAAGATACAAACTCCGTACAGACAGCACCCGTAGTCAGGATCAAACCCAGGTCTCTGCAGCTATGAAGCAGCAACACTACCGCTGCCCCATCGCGCCACCAAACAGCATTCTGTTTAATTTTCAGATCTCAAGTGTTGCCCTTTGGGTTAGACCCTGGTCGCCCGCAGAGTTGCAGCTTCTGCACACACTGACTGCATGTGTCCACTGCAGACATCCCTGGGCAGCAGCCCCACCTGGTGGAGGTGTGATGTTCCTTCAGGTTAAAGCACAGCCTCCCACAGATACTGGCCCAGGCAGCGGGCAGTCGACGGCTGCACTGGGGGTTGACTGCCTGCCCCTTTTCCGGGCCTACGTCCGTGCCCGCGTGTCCCTGGAGAAGGAACACGGGGTGTCCACGGGGGGGGGGGGCGGGGGGGAAAACCTAAAAAATTGGAGGCCTTCCGTGAAGGCTGGTCACCGTGGGAAGTCGTGTGTTTTATTGATAAAGTTGGCAGTATATTAATTTAATGATCGTTTGTTTGTAAACTGTCAACATGGGCACCTTTTAATTGTGTTAATACTCTGTGTGTTTATTTTTATTTTTTGAATAAAAGTATTTGTATAATAAAAAAGTAAAAATAAAAATAAATTAATAAATAGCTAAATAAAGACAGATACCGGCTTAGGCTTCACTGGAACATAAAAGAGTACAGCACAGCAACAGGCCATTCGGCCCACAATGTCCATGCTGAACATCTTTTATTTGCCTGCATATAACCCATGTCCCTCAATTCCCTGCACATCCATGTGCCTATCTTAATGTCGGCTAAATGCCACTATTGTATCTGCCCCCTCCACCCATCATCGGGCAAGTGGGACTAATGGAGATGGGGCATCTTGGAAAGTTGGAGCTAATGGGCCTGGTTCCATGCTGTGTGACTCTCTGACACTATGACCACCCCTGGCAGTCTGCTCCAGGCATTCGCCATCATCTGTGTAAAAAAAACCTGCCCTGTACATCTTAAACTTTGTCCCTCTCACCTCAAAGAACAAACCCTCGCGAATGTACACACACTCTACGTACATTCTATAAGACAGATAAAAGAAATGGCTTTGCAAAAATGGAAGACAGAGTTACGGAAATGTAGTGAAGTTCATAAGATATAGGAGCCGATTTAGGCCATTCAGCCCATCGAGTGCATCACAAAGAACAGAAGAGCCCATGATAGTCCCTTCACCCCACCTCATCTGCATTACTGATAGTTTAGTTTAATTTAGTTTAGTTTATAGACAAATAATCGCCACAGCCCTTAGCCCATCGAGTCCACGCCGACCAGCGATTACCTGTACACTAGTCCTATCCTACACTCTACGGACAATATTACAGAAGCCATTTGACCTACGAGCCTGACGATCTGCCAGAGGAGGCAGTGGCAGTGGTTAGAAAGTATTTGGATAATGCTTGGATCGGAATGGTGTTGAGGGATATGGGTCAGTTCCGGGCAAATGAGACCAGTAAAATGGTGTGTGACTCAGTGGCAACTTCCTGATGGTGGTATCTCTGGTCAGCATGGACAAGTTGGGCCAAAGGGCCTGTTTCCTTGTATGACTATTGACTGAATAGCTAGAGTGAGGACAAACATACCAGGACACAGAATATAGTGTTATAGTTGCAGAGAAAAAGCAAATTAAAAAAGTGCAAGGTCGACAATGAGGTAGGTAGGAAGATCAGAACTTTGTGTGTGTGTGTGTGTGTGTGTGTGTGTGTGTGTGTGTGTGTGTGTGTGTGTGTGTGTGTGTGTGTGTGTGTGTGTGTGTGTGTGTGTGTGTGTGTGTGTGTGTGTGTGTGTGTGTGTGTGTGAGAGAGAGAGAGAGAGAGAGAGAGTGCGTGTGTGCATGTGTGTGGGGTGTGTGCCTGTGTTTCAGTGTGTGTGTCTGTGTGAGTGTGTGTTTGTGTGAGTGCATATGTATGCATGTGTGTGTGTGTGTGTGTCTTTGTGAGTGTGTGCGTGAGTGTGTGTATGTTTCAGTGTGTGTGTTCATGCACATGTACACGAGTGGGTGTGTGGATCAGTGTGACTATGCAAGTGTGCAAGAGGGGTGTGACAGGTAGATTAGAGGTGCGACCTACCGGCAGTAACCTGGCTGACACAGCTGTAGTAACTGGTTCCAGTGGAGAGGTTGTGACTGGTGCTGCTCGAATCTCTATCTGTAACAGATGAACAACAATCAGGACCCAGCACCACACCACCCTCCCCCATCCCTATCTCAGTCCCCATCCGTCTTCCATTCCCATCTCCCCCCCAACCCCCATCTCAGTAGTCCCCATCCCATCTACCCCCCCATCTCCTCTTCCTAACTCCCTCCAGAGCTCCCCCATCCCCTCCGCCTCTCACTTCCCCCTGCTGCTCCCTCACGCTTCCCTGTGTATAGCAGCTAACACTCCTGCCCCTGTCCCAGGCCAGGCTTCCCATAGAGTTAGTGACTGCTGCACCTCCATGTCTCCCAGCCCCGGTCTTGCCCTCCGCTGACCACAATGATCACACCACAATCCCCAGCGCGTTAGGTTCCTCACAGAGTTGAGCCCCCTCTTTGATCTTCCCCATGGAGTAACCTCCCAGTTACTGGTCACACTCCAGTACATTTCTGCACCTTTTCCTCATCCCTGCTCTTTGTTCTGCTCTTTCTCTCTCCTATGGAAACCCTGGGATCGGCGAGGGCAACTATCGAAGCCTCCTGATTATTCTCTCAGAGAGGGGAGAACCTGCAACCTTGGCCACCTGGGGCACAATGGGAGGGGTAGGCGGTGATGGGATTAGCCGCCTCACCTCACTGTCACAGCACCAAGAATGGTTTCCGTGGCAACATTCCTGATCTTAGAATGTCACAAAGCGTCAACATCTGATGAGGTATCTCTGGGCTCATTCACGGTCGGGTTGTGACAGCTGATTAATGCATAGCAAGTCCCCACAGACAGCAGTGTATCCGTGACCAGATTGCCCGTGTCACTGGAGTTCAATAGACAATAGACAATAGGTGCAGGAGTAGGCCAATATGAGCAGCACCTCCATTTCAATTTGAATCAATGGTGTCATCCCCGAATCAGTACCCCATTCCTGCCTTATCCCCATACCCCCTGACTCCACTATCTTTAAGAGCCCTATCTAGCTCTCTCTTGAAAGTATCCAGAGAACCGGCCTCTGAACCGGCAGAGAATTCCACACACTCACCACTCCCCCCCCCCCCCCCCCCCCCCCCCCCTCTTGTGTGAAGAAGTGTTTCCTTCTCTCCGTTCTAAATGGATTACCCCTTATTAACCATATAATTCTTAATTATTCTTAAACTGTGGCCCCTAGTTCTGGACTCCCCCAACATCGGGAACATGTTTCCTGCCTCTAGTGTGTCCAAACGCTTAATAATCTTATATGTTTCAATAAGATCCCCTCTCACCCTTCTAAACTCCAGAGTGTACAAGCCCAGCCGCTCCATTCTCTCAGCATATGAAAGTCCCACCACCCCGGGAATTAACCTTGTAAACCTACGCTGCACTCCCTCAATAGCAAGAATGTCCTTCCTCAAGTTAGGGGGAAAGATTAGCTTTTGGGCATGGTGGAGAATTTTCTGTCTTCCCCAAAAATGTCTCACTCCTGAGAGGGCAAAGAGGTCATCAACTTAATTTGATGTCCTGTCCAATGGAGGCAGTATTATCAAACACTGCGGCACTCTGCCAATACTGGTGTAACACTCCCTCAGTACCCCACCCCCTTACCAGTGCGGCACTCCCTCAGTTGCCCCCCCTCCCACAGTACCCCCCTCGCCCCTCTAGTACTGCCATAGCACCTGCACACAATTGCAGCCTAATTCTACACCAATGACTTTCTAGAAGCTTGGGTAAGTCGTAGACATAGAACATAAGTACTGGGTATGAACGTAGAACATAGTAGAACATAAACGCTTAAGAGAAGAGGACAATTCCAAGGTAACTGTACCCTGAACATGATTCCATCTGTTAAACAAACCATCTGCCTGCACATGACGCATATGCCTCCATTCTCCGAATATCATTTTTTCTATCCAACAGCCTCTTAAAAGCAACTTTGATATCTGCCTCCACCATCACCCCTGGCACCACTATCCGCACCCGCCACTCTCTGTATTAACAAACACTTGCGCCACAACATCTCTTTTAAACTGAACCCCTCTCCCCTTAAACCTATGTATTCTACTCTTTGACATATCCACCCACGAAAAAACATTTTGACTGTCTATCCTACCTGTAGCACAGCGCAGAGTGTGCTGCTGTGGGCGCAGGGCTACAGTGTCTGCCTCACGGCACCAGAGACCCGGGTTCAGTCCTAACTATGGGTGCTGTCTGTACGGAGTTTGTACATTCTCCCTGAGACCCTGCGGGTTTCCTCCAGGTGCTCTGGTTTCCTCCCACATCCCAAAGGCGTGCAGGTTTGTGGTTTAATTGGCCTCTGTAAATTGGCCCGAGTATGTAGGATAGAACTAGTGCACGGGTGATTACTGGTCAGCGCAGACTCAGTGGGCCGAAGGACCTTTCTCCACGCTGAATCTCTAACTAAATTAAACTATACCTTTCATAATTGTATATACTTCTATCAGATGTCCCCTCAACATCCGATGTTCCAGAGAAACCAATCCAAGTCACCCCCCCCCCCCCCCCCCCCCCCCCCCCCCCCCCCCCCCCCCCCCCCCCCCCCCCCCCCTTTTCCCTCCCCCCCCCCCCCCCCCCCCCCCCCCCCCCCCCCCCCCCCCCTTTCCCCCCCCCCCCCCCCCCCCCCCCCCCCCCCCCCCCCCCCCCCCCCCCCCCCCCCCCCCCCCCCCCCCCCCCCCCCCCCCCCCCCCCCCCCCCCCCCCCCCCCCCCCTTCCCCCCCCCTCCCCCCCCCCCCCCCCCCCCCCCCCCCCCCCCCCCCCCCCCCCCCCCCCCCCCCCCCCCCCCCCCCCCCCCCCTTCCCCCCCCCTCCCCCCCCCCCCCCCCCCCCCCCCCCCCCCCCCCCCCCCCCCCCCCCCCCCCCCCCCCCCCCCCCCCCCCCCCCCCCCTTTTCCCCCCCCTGATGAACAAATGCCTGTATCGGAGTCAAACAGATACTCTTTCTGTTTACAGATTTTGATACTGGTTCACGGAGGATAATTAAATATGCTGATGGGTGTCTCTGGTCATGCAGACTCAGCAGCTATGTACTTCTCTCTCTGAAACTTGCAAACGCAGTTACTCCTGGAAAAAAGTTAACCTTGGCTCCTGTATTTAATTACAGTAACATCAAGATTACATCTGTGAGTGAGGCAGTTTGTGTTACTCAGAAGAGTACGCTAATAATCTATTAATCTATTACCATGTTCAAAACCCTTTGCACATAATGTTTTTTTTTTCAGTATTAGTTTAGGAAAGACAGCGTGGAAACAGGCCCTTCGGCCCACCGAGTCCGCGCCAACTAGCAATCGCCCCGCACATTAGCACTATCCTACACACGAGGGACAATTTACAATGTTTACCAAAGTCAATTAACTTACAAACCGGCACGTCTTTGGAGGGCGGGCGTGAACCAGAGCACTCAGAGAAAACCCACCCGAGCACAGGGAGAACATGTAAACTCCGTACTGACGTAGTCAGGATCGAACCAGGGTCTCTGGCGCTGTAAGGCAGCGACTCGACCACTGACGCCGTGCCGCCCAAACACATTTTCCAACACCCTGCCAGGGAGGGTTAAGGTCTACAAGCACGAGCTGGCCAGTGCTTCTGAAATTGTAGAAACTCTTATTTTGCCGCTTCGCAGCTCAGTCTATTAATCAAGTCAAGACTATTTAATTGTCATTTATACCAGCAATGGAATAATTAAATTCTTACTTGCTGTAGCTTAACAGACCATATAGATATATAATAATCAATTATGCAATAAATTAATGATATAATAGTGAAAAAATACGTGACAAATGTCAATATTCAGTGGCTAATTTAACCCATACTTTTGTAAAAATTAAAAATTTCTGGATGGATATTTTTAAAATTATTTCCCGAAGTTGTTAATATCCAACTGGATCCCGACCCTAAACTAATAATATTGAGAATATCAGAACAATGCCTAAAACTTACAACAAGCCAGAGAAATTTCATTGATCATACTGTAATAATTGGGAAATTAATATTAAAAATTTGGAAAAACCCAACAACCCCCACAATGTGGATTATGGAGAGTGTCGGAGACCCTACATTTGGAAAAAAATGATCTTAATTGACAAACCAGAATTATTTGTTAGAACATGGTCTCCATTTATAGATTATTTGAAGGAGTAGATTGGTCCGGCACGGGAGCCTGATTGAAGCTTGAATCCAGGATTAGATGAATAGTTACGTTTTATAACCTACGGATCTATCTCCTAAGCTGTATTGTTCATAATTTACTATTTTTTTTTTTAAATCTATTTTTTTATTTTTTCTCTTTCTATCTATAAATAAAAATAAACAATTAGAAGCAGTGTTAATATGTAATTGATAAATGAGGACCCCAGCTATTTTCAATTACTTATTATCCTTTCTTCTAATTGTTTTTTTTTTATTTATAGATAGAAAGGGAGAAAAGAAAAAAAAAAAAAAATAGATTTTTTTTTTTTAATTTTTTTTTTTTTTAAATCGTAAATTATGAACAATACAGCTTAGGAGATAGATCCGTAGGTTATAAAACGTAACTATTCATCTAATCCTGGATTCAAGCTTCAATCAGGCTCCCGTGCCGGACCAATCTACTCCTTCAAATAATCTATAAATGGAGACCATGTTCTAACAAATAATTCTGGTTTGTCAATTAAGATATTTTTTTCCAAATGTAGGGTCTCCGACATCTCCATAATCCACATTGTGGGGGTTGTTGGGTTTTTTCCTAAATTTTAATATTAATTTTTTGATAGCTGGGACCCCGGGACACTAGATATTAATAATATGTAATCGTTAAACAAAGTCTGTATTGGTTTGGATTATGGATATGTTTCTAATAAAAAATATTATTACAAGAATAATAGCACAAAAAACCCCAAAGTCAGTAGTGCAACCAAAGCCACAGTCCATTGAAGATCACAGTTGCTGAGGTTGCTGGGAAGAAGCTGTCCTTAAACCAGGAAGTTACGGTTCCCAGACTCTGTACTTCATCCCAATGGTAGCAGTGAGATGAGAGCATTGCCAATACAGGGTGGTGTGTGTCCGCTGATGATGCTGGCTGCCTTTTTGAGGCAGCGCCTCCTGCAGATCCCTTCAATGGTGGGGAGGTCAGTACCTGTGATGGACCAGGGCATTGTCTATTACAATTTGCTTAGTACTTATTATCCTTTCACCTACCTCGCGTGAATTCCATTTCATTTATACCTCGGTACTTGTGGAAAATGAACTAAAGTGAGCTGAACTGACGTTTAATTCTCCCCCCTGTGTTCATCCAGCTTTTCCTCAAACCCCTATGTAGTCATTTCACTGTTTCTCCTTGGATGGGTTTGCGTAAGACTCTGGAGATGCACCACGTCCCCAACGACTCTCACCAGCAACAACAGTTGCACCATAGAAAGCATCGTGTCGTGATACATCACAGCTTGGTCTGGCAACAGCTCTGCCCAAGACTGCAAGTAGCTCAGTCCATCACACAGACCAGGCTCCCCACCATCGACTCCATCTACACTTCACGCTGCCTCGGGAAAGCAGCCAACATAATCGAGGATCACTCACACCCCCGTCATTCCCTCTTCTTCCCTTTCCTGTCAAGTTGAAAACATGTACCACCAGATTCAGGGATAGCTTCTTGCCCGCTGTTATCAGACTGTTGAACAGTCCTCCCATAAGCTAGTGTGTGGTCCCAATCTTCCAACCAACCTTTTGTGGACCTTGCACTTTTGAAAAAAAATGTACACTTCATGTGACATTATTAATATGCTAGGACTTTATACCGGGGAGTGCAGGAGAATGAGGGATGATCTTAGGCAGAAATGCCTGATTTCATGCTGTTTGCCTCAGTCATAATTAATCCAGGCCTTGATACATCAAACCAGCAGCAAACCCCTTCACCCCTCTAGACAACCCATGGAGCCACCAGGACCAGGATTAGAAAGATCAACTGGGGGGTAGGTTTTACTGTGTGTGTGGGGGGGGGGGGGGGGGGGGGGGTGGTGGAAGCCAAGGTGAAGACTGAACTTCCAGACCATTCCGATCGCTCACCCCCTCGCCGGCAGCAAGACTGTACAACACGGGTTCCAATTTATTTCAAATTACCAGCTCACAGAGAGAGTGAGAGAGGAGAGAGAATGAGAGGAGAGAAGGGGAGAGAGGGAGAGGAGAGAGAGACAGAGAGAGAAAGAGAGAGAAAGAGAGAAGAGGAGAGACACACAGAGAGACACACACACAGACAGAAGCACGGGAAGAGAGGGACAAAAACAGAGATAGACAGAGGCAGAGAGACAGACTGAGATAACGACAGGGACGGAGAGAGAGAGACAGAAAGACGGTGGCTAAGACAGACAGAAAGAAACAGAGAGAGAGAGAGAGGGAGAGGGACCTTGAGTTGATAAAGTGGCTCATTAATTGGTTGGGAACTCGTGAGCAATTGATTCATTTTGAAACGCGATTGCTATTTATTTTGTCCAGGCTTTGAGTAGTTAGATTCAAGTAAATGCAAATGCAATAAATAGCCATTAACTAGTTGGAAACTTCCTTATTGTGCTGGGAACTCAGTATCCTCCCAATGACATCACCCAACTTGCTGTTTAAGAACAAGAGGTGGCATTTCAGTCCCTCAATCCTATTCTATCTGTTCCATCATTCTTCACTGATAAAAAAATCTGACTTTTTCTCAAGAGATGCTGCCTGACCCACTGAGTTCCTCCAATTTTGTGTCTATCTTTGATATAAACCAGCATCTGCAGTTCCTTCCTACACAAAAACCTGACTGGTTTGAATTATAACACGGGTTGGATATACTGAGACTGTTTCCCCTGGAGGTGGGATGTGACTGGAGTAGACCAGGTGAGGCACGTTTCGGGCTGGGGCCCAGTGCACATGCACAAGAGAGGTCAGGCACGGCGTGGGCATGTGCGGGTGGGCATGGGAATTCGCAAAACGGCAAGGGGCAGGGTGAAGGTAGATGAGTGAACTAATCATAGAGCTGTATAGCAAGGAAACCGGCTCTTCAACCCACCTTGGCCATATCCACCAATATGACATTCTGGGCTAGTCCCATTTGCCTGCATTTAGCCCATATCCCTCTAAACCCTTCCTCGTCGTATATCTGTCTGTTTCTATAGCTTCCTCTGGCAGCTCGTTCCTGATACGGACTAACATCTGAGTGTAAAGGTTGCCCATGGGGTCCCTCTTAAACCTCTCCCCTCTCACCCGAAGCCTGCGCCCTCTAGTTTTAGAATCCTCTACCCTGTGGAAAAAGACTGTGAGCGTTCACTTTATCCATGCCCCTCATCATCTTGTACACCTCAATGAGGTCACCCCTCAGCCTCCTACACTCTAAAGAAAAATAGCCCCAGCCTGTCCAACCTGCCTCTATAACTCAAGCCTGCAAGCCCAGGTAACATCTTGGAGAACCGATGACGCTACACCCGGCCGCAAACACGCAGTCCAGAAGCTGCAACAGCAAACTCAGTAGACAAGGCCAGCAGAGCAGGCGGGAGGTTGTTTCAACAAAAATTAATGTCCAATGTTTCATTTCATTTCCAACACACTTGCTTCTGAGAATTAGTGGCCTGATGCTTTCCCATAAACAACCTACACTTCAATTCCTTCCATGGAGCTGAAATGGAGTTTAATTGACCAACCAACTGACCTTGAAACTAGACACCTCTCTGTTTCTGGAAGCTTCTACCACCCTGGCATTTGTGCTGACGGTGCATTCCTGCCGGTTTACTAGAAGAACTCCTTCAATGTTCCTTGCTGTGATTTAGTTCTCGGCACTGAAGTGCCAATGCTGGAGACACGCTGCGGCTGCCCCAGGGACCAGGCTTAGCGGCAGTGTGTCAGAGACACACAGCGGGTCGGGAGGTGAGGCAAGCAGGCCCTTCGGCCCATTGAGTCCGCGCCGACCAGCGAATACCTCACCTCGTACACGCGCACTATCCTACACACCAGGGACAATTTACAAGCCTTCCTGGCGCACACCAAGCTCCCCAGGTTAACACTTTTAGAGCAGTGAGATATCTGAGGATGCATTTGGTTAAACTATCAGCCGTTAGCTCCTTCAGCGACCTGCCTCGCCTATACCATAAACACTGGCCGTGGGTCATCAGGGAGCTTGCCTACCCTTCTTGAAATGGGATAGTATATGTGCCAGTGAGGGGCCAACACCTCCCCCCCCCAACACACCAACACCACACACACACACACACACACACACACACACCACACACACACACACACACACACACACCCCCACACACACACACACACACACACACACACACACACACACACACACACACACACACATTCCATAGAGAACATCGATGATATTGCAGCACGTGCTTAGAACTGCAGCAAAAGAAGCAGACTGGATTTTATGTCGAAATGGGATCTGGATCCATGAAACATGATGTGTATGAGAGAGAGAACGAGGGAGATAGAGAGAGAGAGAGAGAGAGAGAGAGGGAGAGAGAGAGAGAGAGAGAGAGAGAGAGAGAGAGAGAGAGAGCGAGAGCGAGAGAGAGCGAGAGAGAATGGGCGAGGAGCGAGAGAGAGGGAAAGAGTGAGAGAGAGAGGGTGTGTGTGTGAGGGAGAGAGAGAGAGAGAGAGTTGTGTGTGTGTGAGGAGAGAGAGTGTGTGTGTGTGTGTGAGAGGAGAGAGAGAGTGTGTGTGTGTGTGTGAGGGAGAGAGAGAGAGAGGGTGTGTGTGTGTATGTGTGAGAGAGAGAGAGAGTGTGTGTGTGTGTGTGTGTGAGAGAGAGAGAGAGAGAGAGGGTGTGTGTGTTGTGTGCGAGGGGAGAGAGAGAGAGTGTGTGTGTGTGAGAGAGAGGGAGAGAGAGAGAGTGTGTATGTGTGTGGAGGAGAGAGAGAGAGAGAGGTGTGTGTGTGTGTCGAGAGAGTGTATGTGTGTGAGGGAGAGAGAGAGAGAGTGTGTGTGTGTGTGTGAGGATGGAGAGAGAGAGTGTGTGTGTGAGGGGAGAGAGAGGGTGTGCGTGTGTGAGAGAGAGGGAGAGAGAGTGTGTGTGTGTGTGTGTGAGGGAGGAGAGAGAGGGTGTGTGTGTGAGAGGGAGAGAGAGAGAGAGAGTGGGTGTGTGTATGTGTGAGAGGGAGAGAGAGAGGGTGTGTGTATGTGTGTGTGAGAGGGAGAGAGAGAGAGAGGCTGTGTGTGTGAGAAGGGAGAGAGAGAGGGGCTGTGTGTGTGTGTGAGAGAGAGAGAGAGAGAGAGAGATAGAGAGAGAACGGGAGAGGAGAGAGAGAGGGAGAGAGAAAGACAGAGGGGGGCAGAGGGAGGAAGAGAAAGTCAAAGAGAGGGGGACGAAGCGAGAGAGAGAGATAGAGAGAGAGAGAGAGAGAGAGAGAGAGAGAGAGAGAGAGAGAGAGAGAGAGAGAGAGAGAGAGAGAGAGAGAGAGAGAGAGAGAGAGAGAGAGAGAGAGAGAGAATGAGAATGAGAATGAGAGAGTGTCAGGGGCAGAGGGAGAAAGCCAGGCATTAGCCAACTGGACAACCTTGTAGCCGCGGACTAGCATTCCTTGCAGACCATTCCTGCGTTGATCCCGTAGGCCGGTAGGTGGCAGCAGGGGAATGTTTCGGGTTGGTTTTCTCCAACACGGACCTAGTAGAGATCCAGCGGCCAGAATGGTCTAGCTCGGCGTGGTTACATCTCAGCTGCAACAGGTCATGTTTTGCCACGCCATTTGGCCGGGTAGGGCTTCAACCCCATGCTGGTTTTGTGAGTCGCGGCGTCACAATTATTTCATTTCGCGTCTTTTAAACTGAAACGGGCGCTTCTCCCTTCCCTTGTAGCAATTATTCCAATCACCCAGAGATGTAGCCGCCAACTGACACTCCACCAAACTCGCAGATGAGCCAAGCAGCTCTGTGAAGCTACACTCGGCGAAAGCTGCGAGCAGATGCCAGATACAGATATGTATGGATATACGGCATTGAGTGGTGTGGTTCAGCAAAGCGCCCGAGACAAGACTTTGCCCTCACAGACCGTCCCATCACAACGGCGACCCGTGCACTCAAACTTAAGCGTGATCTATCAAGATATCTTCCCGGAGTTTCAGATCTAGAGAATCAAATTAAAGAGCGTTGCGTGTGATCGATGGCAGTAGGCGATCGAGTCTGCATTCCGATTTAGCTGTGAGCAGCCGCGCCTCACCTGCCTGCCTTCAGCAGCCTGGCCAGACCCTCGCTTACCTGCCGTGTGAATTAGACTTCAACGCACAGTTCAGGGCCACTTGCTCCAAGCCATTTACTCCGCTCTGTGATTGATTTGTCACCCAAGACACCTCCTGTACCCACTATCTCTCTCCCTCCGCCCCCCTCAGTCTCTCTCTCCTTCCCCGTTCCGGAAATTTCATATCCTCATCTATTTTCTCTCTCCCTCATCTACCCCTCGATTCCAGTGTCACAGTTATTCATCCCTCTACCTCTCTCCCCTTCCCCTCTCCCCTTCCTCTCTGCCTCTTCCCCTGTCTCTCTCTCTCTCCCTCTTCCCCTCCCCCCTTCCCCTCTCTCTCTCCCATTCGTTGCACCGTGTTACTGTTTCCTGCTCTCAACCTTACATCCTTCCCTTTCTCTGCGCCAGTCTCCAGAGATCTTTTCCTGAACCTCCCACTATGCGTGCGCCCCCTTACCTCGCCCTTCCTCTGAACCCCTCTCTCTTTCTCCCTCTCCTATTACCGTTTGTTTCTTCCATTCATTCATTCATTCTTTTCTATCTACCCGCCCCTCGCGTTCCCGCTCTTTTGTTCATCTGTGTGTGTGTGTGTGTGTGTGTGTGTGTGTGTGTGTGTGTGTGTGTGTGTGTGTGTGTGTGTGTGTGTGTGTGTGTGTGTGTGTGTGTGTGTGTGTGTGTGTGTGTGTGTGTGTCTTTATCTCTTTCTCCCCCTGCCTCTCATTCCCTTTTTTTATTCGTATCCTTGTCACAATCCGCCTCTCCATGTCTTTCAGGTCTGGCTCTTATGTGTAGGAAAGAACTGCAGATGCTGGTTCAAATCGACGGTAGACACAACATGCTGGAGCAACTCAGCGGGACAGGCAGCCCCATTCCTTCTCTCCAGAGAAGCTGCCTGTCCCGCCGAGTTACTCCAGCATTTTGTGTCTCACTCTGGCTCTTATTCTCTCTTTCCTTTACCTCCCACGCAGACCCACACACAGACCCACACACAGACACACACACAGACCCACACACAGACACACACACAGACCCACACACAGACACACACACACAGACACACACACAGACACACACACAGACACACACACAGACCCAAACAACCCCCCCATACACACGGACCCCCCCCCCCACACAGACCCACATACCACACACAGACCCACACACACCCACACCACACACAGACAGACACACACACACAGACACACACAAAGACCCACACAAAGACCCACACAAAGACCTACACACAGACCCACACCCCCCCCGTATATACACGGACCCCCACACACAAAGATCAAAAACACACACAAACACACACACACACACACACACACAACACACACACACACACACACACACACACACACACACACACACACACACCACACACACACACACACACACACACACAGGCACAGGCACAGGCACACACATACAGACCCCGCCCCACAGACCCATACACAGAGCCACCCACCCACCCACACACAAAGACAGACACATACACACAAACCCACACACACCTTTCTTCCTATCGCCGTCTCTCTCCCACTCTCTCTCACACACACATACACATACTAGGGGTTTATCTGTACCTTGTCCAGGTGAAGCTTTGGACCTGAGACCCAGCGGACTCTCGGCCAGTGCCAGGGTCTCCCCGACAGTCTGCAGCTGCCCAGCGTTGCCGCCTCTCGCCCTGTAGCCCTTTGGGTCGAGCGAGCCGCTGGCGTCGAAAGCCGGGCTACGCCGCGGGCTCCCGCTTTCAGCACCGGCGGGGCGGACAGCGCTCCACATGCCTGCGCAGGGAAACTGCCCGAGACCATCGCAGGAGGCTGCAACCCCCTTAATCTTGGCTCATATTTCAGCCCAGCTGCGCTCACGTGGTGAGCACATCTGGCCGCCCCTCGGATGGGTGATCCTTCGCCCCTCCCCTCCTCCAACAATCGGCACCACCTCAGCGATTGCCAGCGCCGCAGGCAGGGGCTGACTGGCTGAGGCAGCAACTGTGCAGCATCACACACACACACACACACACACACACGACACTCGGCCCCTCGCCTCTGGAACAGCCCCCCGAAAACAACCTGGTTATGGTAAAACATGGGCAACGCTGCATACAGAGTCATATAGCTGTACAGCACAGAAACAGGCCCTTCGGCCAACTTTGCCCATACCGATTTTAAATTGGCATGCCGGGCTAATCCCACTTGCCTGCATTTGGCCCGTGGCTCTCTGAACCATTGTATCCATCTATCTGTCCAAATGTTGTAATTGTATCTGGTTCTACAGCTTCCACTGGCAGCTCATTCCAGATACTGACCACCCTCTGAGTGAAAAAGTTGCCCCCCCACCACCCCCCCCCCCCCCCCCCCCCCCCCCCCCAGGTCCCCCGTAAATCTCTCTCCTCTCACCTTAAGCCTGTGCCCTCCAGTTTCAGAATCCTCTACCCTGGGGGAAAAGACTGTGAGCGTTCACTTTACCCATGCCCCCCCATGATCCTATACACCCCAATAAGGTCACCCCTCGACCTCCTACATTCAAAAGAAAAGTCCCAGCCAATCCAACCTTTCCCAATCCCAGGTAACATCCCGGTGAATGCCTTCTGCATCCTTCTGACGTTTCTAGAATTCTCGTCTCTCCAAATGATCATAGTACCATCACAAAATGTGACACCAAACTAAATAATGCATATTACTTTGCAACTCACTTTTTTAATCCCATTTCCCCAATTTTGGTGAAGGATACCTGACCTGCAATAGGCGTCGGTTTGTCTCGCCACAGATTCTGCCCATCCTGGAGAGTATTTGTCGGAAGGCATTGCAGATGCTGACTTACACCAAAGATGTTGCCCATTTCTTCTCTCCAGAGAGGCTGCGTTACTCCAGCATTTTGTGTCTATCTTCTGGAGAGTATTTACATCATTTTCTGTTTTTATTCCAGTATTCCAGCAGCTGCAGTTGTTTGGAGACAAGTTTGAGCAATGACTGTTTTTTTTTTTTTAAATAGCCTCCAGTAACATATTATACAATGACACGGCAAGCTTCCATAAACTGCAATGGGCCAATGGTCAGCTCGGGGCTGGTTGAGCAGATATGGAGCACTGTTCAGCCCGGAGGTGCTGAAGCGGTGGTGGGACACAACACCAACTATACCACAGACTGTGGTCCCCGTGCTGTGCTGCTCCACATCTCCCAAGAAAGGGGTGCAGAGTTCTCAAGGTACTTGATCAGAAGGAATCATTTCCCTTAGAACAGAGACTGGGAGTGACTGGTGAGGTGTACAGGATTCTGAGTAGAACAAGACCAATTTTCATCTTCTAAAAAGGTTAAACAAATGTCACGGATCGCAGTCGTAGAGTTGTACAACATAAAAACAGGCCCTTCAGCCCACCTTGTCCATGTTGTGGCTACTTCCATTTGCCTGCATTTGACCCACAGTTCTCTAAACGTGTCCTCCCCAGATATCTGTTAAGATAAATACTAGAACTGACAGGAGAGTGAAGGACATGGTTTTCACCCAGAGGATGCTGCAGTTCCTGAACTCACTGCCATGATTAGTGCGGGTGTCATGGGTTATGGGCAGATGGCAGGAGAATGGGGTTGATAGGGATAGATAAAGCAGCCAAGATTGCTGCTCGATCTCTCCTTGATGGGTCAAATGGCCTAATTGTACTCCTATAAAGTTATGAACTTATGAGACGATAGATGCAAGCGCTCCCCACATTGACGCAGTATGTGAGTGCATAAATGTTCAAATAAGCAAGGATTTTGAACTGAGCATCTTTTGACTCACTTCAGAGTCAATCACATTGTTTTGTCTGGAGTCACATATAGACTGCTGCAGGTAAGGACAGCTGATTGCCCTTCCAAAAGGGCATTAGTGAACCAGATAGGAGCTTTCAACACTCTGGTATTTTTGTGGTTACCATGTCTAATGGGTAGTTTTCTTAAATGGCCAATAATTGAGGGCGAACGGCTGTAATGGGATTGGAACTTGAGCCCGTGCCTTGCCTGTCCGAGCTCTGGATTACCAGTCCTGTCATTACACTTGTTTACCACAATCATTCTGGGTTGAAACTCCACGAATAGAATCAGCAAGATGCTCACCAAGGTGGCAGGGTTCTTGGGAGTGTTGTAGATCAAGATACATTTATTTGTCGTGTGTGCCAATTGGCACGGTGAAGTTAAATCACCATGCAGCCATACAGTAAAAATAAAGCACACAACATGGAGTAGATAGGATTCAACATAAAACATCCCCCCAAGTCCGACGTCGGGGCTGGGGGACCCCCTCAGCGGCCTGGACCCAGAGTCGGCCCCCTCCCACCGGAGTCCGCGGCTCCCAAAGTCCACAGGCCGCGCCGGGTGGAGATGCAATGCTGGAGGCCCTCGGCAACGGGCCCCAGGACTCCACAAAGTTGTTCAGCACCACCCACGTTGGAAGCTCTCCAACCCAGAGCTCCACGATGTTGGAGCAGCGGCCCCACGCTCCGGAGCTCCAAACGGCGACCCAGGCAGGTATCGCCCGCCCTGCGGTGACTCCAGCGCAGCCGCTGTCGCAGCTCTGGTCCGGTTCCCGGTCCCCGGCAGGAAAGGCCGCTCGGATCCAGGAGGTAGGCCACGAGGTGGGGGGGGGGAGAGGACGCGACTCGGAGAAATTAGTCGCGTCCCCGCCAGGAAGCGACTGGGAGTTAGTTTCCCCCTTACCCTGCCCCCCTCCCCCACATATAAAAGTTAAAGACTCCCCCAAAAACAAACTTTAAACTGACTAAAAATTAAAAAAAGATGGAAAAACAAACGGGCTGCAGGCAGAGGCTGCTGTCAGTGCAGCGCCCCTAGTAGAGCGGAGGGATCTAAGACCACATGGTTCATTGAAAGTGATGCCACAGGTAGATACAGTGGTTAAGAAGGTTTTCAACACATTGGCCTTCCTCAGTCAGAGTATTGAGTATAGAAGTTGGGATGTTATGTTACAGTTGTATAAGACATTGGTGAGGCCACATTTGGCATATTATGTTCTGTTTTGGTCACTCTGTTATAGGAAAGATGCTGTCCAGCTGGAAAGGGTGCAGAGAAGATTTACAAGGTTGTTGCCAGGGCTCGAGGGCCGGAGCCACGGGGTGGGGATGGGCAGGCTAGGACTTTATTCCTTGAAACACAGGGGGACGAGGAGTGATCTTATGGAGTCCAGCTACTGCGGTTATGAATGGATGATCATGCAAAAAGCAACAAAGGTAGACAAAAATGCTGGAGAAACTCGGTGGGTGAGGCGGCATCTATGGAGTAAAGGAATAGGTGAAACTTCGGGTTGGAAGACGGGTCTCGACCTATTCCTTTGCTCCACAGTTGCTGCCTCACCCGTTGAGTTTCCCCAGCATTTTTGTCTACCTTCGATTTTTCCAGCATCTGCAGTTCTTTCTTAAACACACAAAAAGCAACAATAATTAAATAAAGGTGTAGTGTGAAATGGTCCATTGTTGGCTGTGGGATAGGTGATAATGTGTTAGGAAGAGTCAACAGTACAACAGTAAAACTAGTATTAAAGAAGGGTCTCGACCCAAAACGTCGCCTATCTCCTTCGCTCCTTAGATGCTGCTGCACCCGCTGAGTTTCTCCAGCTTTTTGTGTACCCCAGTAAAACTAGTATGGTGACTAGGGAGGGGGGAGGGATGGAGACAGAGGGTGTGCAAAGGTTATTTGAAGTTAGAGAAATCAATATTCATACAGTTGGGTTGTAAGCTGCCCAGGCAAAATATGAGGTGCTGTTCCTCCAATTTATATTTGGCCTGACTCTCCCAATGTAGTAGGCCCAGGACAGAAAGCTTAGTTTGGGAATGGGAGGGGAAGGTAAGGGGTTTGGCAACCGGGAGATCATGTGGGCCAAGGTGGATTGAGCGAAGATGTTCAGCGATACGATCGCTGAGTTTGCGTTTGGTCTCGCCGATATATAGGAGTCCACAGCTGGAACAGCGGAAACAGTAGATGAGTTTGGAGGAGGTGCAAATGAACCTCTGCCTCACATGGAGGGAGTGTCGGGGTCCCTGGGCAGAGTCAAGGGAGGAAATCTTGGGACTCCTGCGGTTGCAGGAGTAGGGACCTGGGGAGGGGGTGGTTTGGGTGGGAAGGGATGAGTTAACCAGGGAGTCGAAGAGGGAATGGTCTCTGCGGAAAGTAGAAAGGGGTTGGAGATGGGAAGAAGTGGCTAGTGCTGGGATCCCATTGGAGATGACGAAAATGTCGGAGGATTATGTGCTGTGTGCTAAAGCTCAAAGACTGCTGATTAATTCACATCTGGGACCTGACAAAATTCATTAACTTGGCTTCACTTTAGCCAACTCCACAAGTGACATATAAAAACCCACCAATTGGTCAGTCCTGCAAATATCAACCCTGCCGCACTCATACTTTCTCCCTAAAAGGTTTGAATAAGATTTAATAGTTTCTGACAGACATGCACAAAGAGACTTTCAAGTACAGTGTGTTATTTTAAACTTGCAAATTATAAACACAATGCACATGTCACCAATTCATTTCAATGTTTATTTATAATGAGAGAGAGTTTAATTAATTTTGTAATTACCTTTTAAATCTGTCACTCGCTGCCCTTCAGCTGCGGTTTGGCTCAAATCAATCATAGTTAGGCTGATAACTACTCCATGCTGTAGGAAATGCTTACAATAATCACCTCTGACATGCCTGCCTGGGAAAGTGAGGATGCGGGGTCCAGGGAAACAGAAAGCAGCAGAGAAGGTTGGGAAGAGACAGTCGGATCTGTCAACGGTGGAGAGAGATTAATGGCTGCAGTTTGACCCATTCCAAAAAGGTCAACATCGCGTTTCAGCTGCTGAGGGCCTTCTAGATATGGGCTAAGTGTCCTGTTTTAACCTTAGACTCCCAGTCCCCTCTATACACTTCCAATCAGAATGCAACAAACGCTAGGTTTTATCATTCCATAAGAATAGAGGTAGAATTAGGCCATTCAGCTCATGGAGTCTACCCCACCATGGCTGTTCTATTTTTCCCCTCTCAATCCCATTCTTATGCCGTCTCCCTGTAACTTTTGACACTTTTACTAATCAAGAACCTGTTAATCTCCGCTTTAAAAGTACCCCAAAAAATCTCCAACTGTCTGTGGCAATGAATTCTGCAGATGAATCTCCCTCTGGCTAAATACATTTTTTCTCATCTCCATTCTAAAGGTACATCCCTTTATTCTGAGGCTGTGAACTCTATTTTTAGACTCTTTGATTACTGGAAACATTCTTTCCACGTCCACTCTATCCAGGCCTTTCATTATCAGGTGAATTTCAATAAGATCCCTCTGCATCCTTCTAATCTCCAGCCAGTACAGGCCCAGTGCCATCAAATGCTTATCATTAATGTTAACCTGATCATTCCCGGGATCATTCTGATAAACCTCCTCTGGAATCTCTCCAATGGCAGCACATACTTCCTCAGAGATGGGCCCAAAATTGCCCACAATACGTCAAATGTGGCCTCGTCTGCACCTTATAAATCCTCGGCATTACATCCTTTCATGCCCCTTGCTGCATTAGATTGGGCAATGTTCCTGCAAAGGTGGGCAGCCATAGGCCGATGGGCAGCCTGTTTACCTGCCCGCGGTAGCAGGCAGAGTACAGAGCTATCGTGCCCAATGTTGCTTTGAGAGCCAAGTGACATAACCTCCTCCCTAACCCACTGGCCGGGTCACCGTGGGAAACAGCAGACCTGAGGATAGTAACACCCGGCACCCCATGCTCCTGGGCACAGCACTGTACGTTAGTCTGTACTTGCTGTCTAACCCCAAATGCTACACACAGTGATAGGCATCATCTCAGGATGTCTCCCAGTGACCTATCCACTCTGGGGCCCCTTCCCCATCCACTGCACCCTGATCTAAACAGGTTGCAATGAATAGGAGATCGAGTCATAGAATCGTGGAACTATACAACACAGGGGTGGCACAGTGGCGCAGTGGAAGAGCTGCAGCCTTGCAGTGCCCGAGACCTGGGTTTGATCCTTACCATGGGTGCTGTCTATACAGAGTTTCTACATTCTCCCTCTGACCGGGTTGGTTTTCTCCAGGTACTCTGGTTTCCTCCCACACTCTAAAGACGTGCAGGCTTGTAGGTTAATTGGCTTCTGTAAATTGTAAATGGACCCAAGTGCGTAGGACAGTGTTAGTGAATGGTGTGAGCGCTGGTCGGCACGGCCTGTTTCCGTGCTCGATCTCTAAACTAAACTAAACTTAACTAAAATAAAAAGTGCATTACTTTTCACTTGTCTGAGTTAAATTCCATTAAATCTGCCATTCCCTGGCCAACTTTCCCAGTTGATCTAGATCCTGTTGTAACGTTGGACAACGTTCTTCACTACACCACCAATTTTGGAGCTATCCCCAACGTACTCCTTCCTGTTCCCTGGCTCTCTCCTGACCTGCGCAGCTCAGGTAAAATATTAGTCCCTCAGAGAATTAGTCAGGTAATGTCTCAGTATGCATCGCGGGTACTGACTTGCCCACCATCCAAGGGGGTCTACTGGAGGGCGCTTCCTCAGAAAGGCAGCCATTATCACCAAAGACCCACACCACCCTGGCCATGCTCTCATCTTGCTGCTAGCATGGGGAAGAAGGCACAGGAGCCTGAGAACCGTGACCTCCAGGTTCAAGAACAGCTTCTTCCCAACAACCATCAGGCTATTGAACACTGCACGACACTAAACTCAGCAACTGTGACCTTCTATGGACTATGTTTCTAGTTGCACTACAGAGTTGGGCTTTGCATTATTATGATTAGCTAGTTTATTAGCTATTTTAATTAATTAAAATAGCTAATAAACTAGCTAATCATAATAATGTTATTAATTTATGGCATTACTGATTATTATACATTTATCTGAATGTTATTGTTTTAAAGTACAAGAAGCGAGAATATCATTGTTCCATTGTCGGTACATATGACAATTAAACACTTTAGACTCTTCTCTCTGCCTGTGTTAGGATTCTTACGGGCACTTGTTAAATTTCTTGCTCTCTCGCTCTCATAAATCATTTTAATTACTTTTTTTTAGGTTTCTATAATTTTCCAGATTCCTAGATAAGACACTAAGTCTTCACAACATTACATTGCCCTTCCTTTCACACTTAATACCTTCCTTAACTTCCTCAGCTGGTCACAGATGGATCAGTCTTCTGCACTCTTTATTTCTCAATGGAATTTATCTTTGTTAAGAATGATGAAATATCACCTCATATGTCAGCTTCTGTTTATCTATCATCTTGGCTATTAATCTATCCTCCCCGTCCCCTCTGCCAAACTCTGCCTTCATATCTTTACGGGAGTGGGGTGGAGATTGAAGGTGCAGGCAGCAGGAAAGTCAAGGCTAGCACTACAGAGGACAGTAGAAACAAGGAACCGCAGATGCTGTTTAACCAAGGAGAGACACAAAGTGCTGGAGTAACTCAGCAGGTCATGGAGAACGTCTCTGGAGAACATGGATAAGTGACGTTTCTGGTTTGGACTGTCTAAAGAATGGTCCTGACCCACAACGTCACCTATCCATGTTCGACTCAAAGTGCTGGAGTAACTCAGCGGGGTCTGTCTGGCAGCATCTCTGGAGGAAAAGGATGGGTGACGTTTCGGGACAGGACCCTTCTTCAGAATGAGAGGAGAGGGGAGGGAACTGGAGATAAGAAGGCCCTCCCCTCTACCCTTTGACTCTGAAGAAGAAACCTGACCCAAAATGTCATCGATCCTTTTTCTCCAGAGATGCCGCCTGACCCGCTGAGTTACTCCAGCACTTTATGTCTTTCCACTGCAGAGGAAGGGATGTGTTCTGTAAACGGTAGCCCAATTCAAGCCGGTATTACGATATCCACCATGGTCCAATACAGTCTAATACCTACTGAGACCCAAATGCATAGTCCAGTGAAGGATTAGAGGCTCGGAGAGCATGTTTCTCGCCCAGAGAGGAATAATGCATACAACAGGAGACTCTCTGGTGCAAGGATTGGAGTCTGATGTCCCCACCAAACAGGAGCCTTGCTACAAATTCCACTGTCTATTCACCTGACTGCAGCTACCATGCTGTTAACGGACACTGCTGATGAGGTCTTGAACACGTAGGGTCTATGTGTAGCTGTGTCAAGACCACACCATCTATTGTTGGTGACTATTTGTTTTGTTTCATTTATTGTCACCTGCACCGAGGTACAGTGAAAAGCTTTCGTCGTTGCGTGCTAACCAGTCAGCGGAAAGACCAAGCATCACAAGCCCTCCATAGGGTACAGATACAGGATAAGGGAATAATGTTTAGTGCAAGATAAAGTCTAATAAAATCCAATGAAAGATAGTCCAAGGGTCTCCAATCAGGGCCGCTCTCTAGTTGGTGATGGATTGGTTCAGTTGCCTGATAACAGCTGGGAAGAAACTGTCTCTGCATCTAGAGGTGTGCGTTTTCGCACGTGCCTGCTGACAGAGGCAAGAAGAGAGAGTGACCGGGTGAGACTCGTCCTTGATTATGGTGGCGGCCTTGCTGAGGCAGCGTGAAGTGTAAATGGAGCCAATGGAAGGGAGATTGGTCTGCGTGATGGTCTGGGCTGTGTCCGCAATTCTCTGCAATTTCTTGCGGTCTTGTACGGAGCTGCTCCCAAAGCATCCCGCTGTGCACCCTGAGAAAATGCTTTCCATGGAGTAAGTGTAGAAGCTGGTGAGCGTTGTTGGGAGCATGCCGAACTTAGTTAGTTAGATAGTTTGGTGTACTGAGGTACAGTGAAAATCTTTGTTGTTGCTTGCCAACCAGTCAGCGGAAAGACAATACATGACTACAATCGAGCCGTCCACAGTGTACACGATAAATGATAAAGGGAATTGAGCAAGACAAGTTCCTAAGCCTGCTGAGGATGCGGTCTGTTTCTGAGTGCGTGATACTGTGATCAAGGCACAGAGGAGTGTGTTTCTGTGCTGTATATTCACGGTAGCTCAGACAAGAATAATGCAGCCAGCAGCTCGCAGTAAAACAATCTGCCCCCATTGTATTTGGAGCAATTACAGTTCTCAGAGCTGCCTGTGATGAAGGGGGTAGCCACGGCAACCGGATACACAGCAGGAGCAGGCTGGCTCAGTCGCTGAGCTCCGCTTCCCGGCGATGGCTGTCACCTTCCTCAGACTGCCCCAAATCGGCCGGACCTGGGCCAGGGGGGGCTTCGACCGGCCCCTCCTCCAGACGCAGGCCGCAGGCTCCGCAGACGGATTGGGCTCGTCCCACTTCGACGAGGCCAGAGCGGCTACTGCACACCCGCTGCTGGTTGCCCGGGCCTCATGGCCACCAGGTGAGGGGAGGTCAGCGAACCACGCCCGTGGCTGGGGGTCGGAGTGCATGGAATATAGGTCCTGGTGGGGGGGGGGAGGTCTAAACATTGCTGCCTTTCACCTCTGTCAAAGGTGGGTGGTGGCGGTGGCTGTGAGTCAATATTGGGTCAAGTAGCACGGTGGCACAAAGGTGGAGTTGCTGACTGCCCAAAGACATGAGCAGGAATTTCTTTAGTCAGAAGGTGGTGAGTCTTTGAAATTGATCACCGCAGATGGGTGTGGAGGACGAGTCATTGGGTATTGTTAAAGCAGAGTTTGACAGGGCCAGCCAGCTTAGTGATGTAACGGTATAGAGTTGCTGCCTCACATCTCCAGGGACCCGGGTTTAATCCTGACTACGGGTGCTGTCTGTACACAGTTTGTACCTTCTCTGCGACCGCATGGATTTTCTCCGGGCGCTCCAGTTTCCTTCCACATTCCAAAGACGTGCAGATTTGTAGGCTAATTGACTTTGGGAAGTTACAAAATTGTCCCTAGTCTGTTTAGGTTAGTGTATCTGTGGAATTCTCTGCCTCAGAGGGCGGTGGAGGCCAGTTCTCTGGATACTTTCAAGAGAGAGCTAGATAGAGCTCCTAAAGATAATGGAGGAAGGGGATTTGGGGAGAAGGCAGGAACGGGGTACTGATTGGGGATGATCAGCCAAGATCACATTGAATGGCGGTGCTGGCTCGAAGGGCCGAATGGCCTACTCCTGCACCTATTGTCTATTGTCTATTGACATGACATGACGACATGACATGGCATGATGTAATGCTGGTTGGCGCGGATTTGGTGGGTGGGCCGAAGGGTCTGTATCTCTAAAGTCCAAAGTCTAAAGACTGGTTCTTGATTGGTCAGGGTGTCAGGGGTTATGGGGACAATACAGGAGAATGGAGTTGAGAGGGAACGATCGATCAGCCATAATTGAATGAGGGGGAGTAGATTTGATGGCCTGAATGGCCCCATTGTGCTTACGAAACATGTCTGCGGGGCTCCTCAGGGTGAGTTCTGGCCATCTTCAGCTGCATCGATGGCCCTAAGTCAGTTTGGGATTATTATCAAATGCACAAGTGCTGGGAGGCACAGGTGCAATGGCAGATCGTGCAGCACCATCACAGACACAGGCTCACAGCACACTAAACATATTTTACTTCGGAGTCACGCGAGTGACTATGTGAATAAGCCCCGCCTGGCGCTTGAACGGCATTACGTCGACGCTGACGGCAGAAGCAAGAGCTGCAGAGCGCAGCTCCCCTCAGCGGTAAGAACGGGCCCGCAGGTAAGTGCAATGAATTTTTTAGGGGACGGTCTAAAAAAGACGTTACGCTGGCATGTAGAACCAGCAAAAATGAAAGTAAAAAATTTTTCAAAAAAAAAAAAAAAAAAAATCAGTCACGCTGGCCTACTGATCCAGCATCGATAATAAAAAAATTAAAATGGAGAAGTCTCAGAGAAAGATTTCACATAAAGTACACATTAATTCTGTGAGACGGTGAAAGGAAAAAGACTGTGCCTATAACAGGACATTGGTGCTAAACACAATTGGAAAGCAAGTCCATGGCAGAGCAGGATGTGAGCCACAGTTTGCCATTGCCGGCGTGGCATTAGGGTTGTGCTGGGCATTTCAAGAACCTGGTGGTTGAGGGAAAGTAGCTGTTCCTGAACCTAGTGGTGCGGGATTTCCGGCTTCTGTGCGGCCTGCCTGACGGTAGGAGTGTGAAGAGGACACGGCTCGGCTCGGCAGGGCACTATCACGACCTTGATGATAGATGCTGCCTTCTTGCGGCAGTGCCTGGTGTAGATGCTCTCCATGGTGAGGAGGGCTGTGCCCATGATGATTCCTCCTCCCATTGTAAGGTCAGAAGTGGACTGATTGCTGATGCTGGCACCATGTTTCAATTCCGACTGACGAAGCATCTGCAGCAAGGCCTGCACATCTCTGGGACATCTTTGGGATCTGGACATCTTTGGGATTTGAGATTTTATCCACACTCCATGCGGTCTCTGGTCAAGGTCAATGACTGGTCTCTTTGAAAGCCCAGGTTACAAACTGCACACCCATTCCACAGCCATTGTGGTGGGATCTGAACTCCGCTCTCCCATTCACAAGTCCTGACCATACCCACCTCAACACCGTTCCCACGGGATCAGGTCCAGCAAACATTTCCCAGCATGGAAATGGCAAAGACAGACGGGCACAGCATTGAGGTGAGAGGGGCAAAGTTTGAAAGATATATGTGGGTCATGTTTTTTTTTTACACAAAGTGGTGGGTGCCTTGAACACACTGCCAGGGGGTAGCGGTGCTTAAGAGGCATTTAGATAGGGTAGACAGTCAAACCCTTTTTCCCAGGATGGAAAAATCAAACACTAGAGGGCAGAGCTTTAACATGAAAGGGGAAAAGATTAAAGGAAATGTACAGGGCAAGTGTTTTGCACAGAAGGTGGTGGTGCCTGGAATGTACTGTGGGGAGCTGTGTTTGAGCCAGATAGGATAGTGGTGTTTAACAGGCTTTTAGAAAAGCGGGGGATGGAGAGATATGGATCATATACAGACAGAGGAGATTAGTTTAACCTGACATCATGTTCAGCACAGCTTTATGGGCCGAAGGGCCTGATCCTGTGCTGTACTGTTCTATGACATTGTACCAGAAGTCGATGATGATCACTACTGTGGGCTGTGGCCCAGTACATTAGCTTGTTGAGAGCAGTCACCTCCACCCTGACCATGGAGATGTGTGGACGGAGACTCGTTGGGTTGTGTTCTCCATCTCTCCGTTCTCCATGCACACCTCTGTAACACTGTGCAACTCTGGGCTGCTTCTGGAAATAGCCATCCTGGCACAGATCCGTAGCCGGAAGAGCACTGCCAGAGTGATTAACACTCTGCATTTCCTCAATCTCGGAATAAACAGTTAGACAAAGAGGCAAGTTCCAACAAGTTTACTAATTACGGGTGATAATTTAATAGCATTTGTAGGAATTACATCTCACCCATGTCAAATGATGGGGATTGCTGTTACCTCAGACCTTCTGCAGTGAACATAGAGCATAGACCATAGAACAGTACAGTACAGGAACAGGCCATTCAGCCCAAATTTCTCTGCTGAACATAATGCCAAGTCAAACTATTCTCCTCTGCATGTATATAACCATGTCCCCCCAATCCCTGCATATCTATGTGCCTATTGAAAAGCCTCTTAAACACTACTAGCGTATCTGCCTCCTCTGCCATCTCCGGCTTAGTTTAGTTCCGTTCAGAGATACAACCTGGAGACAGGCCATTCGGCCCACTGAGTCCATGCCAACCGTCAAAAACCCGTTCACACTACTCATGCTATCCCTCTTTGTCGTCGGCTCTCTGCACACCAGGGGGAATTTACAATTAACCTACAAATTCACCCATCTTTGAGATGTGGAAGGAAACCGGAGCACCTGGAGGAAACCCACGTGGTCACGGGGAAAATGCGCAAACTCCACACAGACAGCATCAGATTGTGTACGTTCACCCTGACACCCACGTGGGGTTTTCTCCGGGATCTCCGGTTTCGTCCAAAGACGTACTGGTTTGTCAGTGAATTGGCTTGGTATAATTCTCAATCGCCCCCAGTGCGCATGGGATAGCGTTAGTGTGCGGGGATCGCTGGTAGACGCGGACCCGGCGGGCCGAAGAACCTGTTTCCGCTCTGTATTGCTAAACACAACCAAACTAAAGAAAAGCTCTCCCCTCCTCAGCCTCTGACATCCCAGAGAAAACAATCCAAATCAGATGAATACGAGTATTTGTATACCACTATCGGGAATATCAGTCTGTGTCACAGTGAGTTTGCAAAATCCACGGGGCTCAATATATTTTCCTGTCTTTGGATTCGTGGCACCCGCTTATGTTCCCGTGGGATTGAGAGCAATCGATGCAGATGTTGCATGTTTGAAATAAAATCATTAAATGTTGCATAGACTCGGATCGAGCAGAATCTGTGAACAGAGAGGGGCCCTAACCCTGAAATATCAACTGGCCTTCCTCTCCAACCCGCCGTGACATGCCTGAGATTCTGGGCTTTCGGGCAGATGAATCCTTGCCTCGGACGCCGTTTATGAAGAGCTCTTGTTCTGACAGATACTTTCTGGGGCTTCATTGTTGAAAGACAGGTCAATTTATCAGTTGTACATTCATCTCATCCTCCACATCCCAGGTGCGGCGCGCAGTCAGCACTTTCTTGTTTTTACACCAGATGCCAGCATTTGCAGATCGCCCTTTGTTTGGTTCAAAATGCTGTCCCGAAAGAAAGGAGGGAATAACGGGAACAAGAGAGAAGAGGAAACAATGGGAGAAATTGACGGATATCTGGACAGGAAGGGTTTTGAGGGCTATGGGCCAAATGCAGGCAAATGGTTCAGGGGCGTGCTGCCGGGAGCGGGAGTGGAGGCAGGTGTGAGAGATGTGTTTAAAAGGCTGTTCGATGGGCACATGGGAATGCAGGGAATGTTTGACCGTGTGCAGGCAGAGGAGATGGGTGCATCTCGGCACGGGCATTGTGGGCCGAAGGGCTTGCTTTTGTGTTGCACTTCCGATGACCTATTCCCCTCCAGACTGCCTCACCCAGCAGCTCTCTCCAACCTTTTACCTTCTCCTGGGGATAGGCGAGGAATGAACGAGTAATTGGAGCAGGATATGGCTGATACCACTTCTGAAAGTGGATCTGCACTTTCCGATTCCGTTCCCCTGCTTCCCAACCCCAAAACTGTTATCTGTTACCATTCCCTCCGCAGATGCCGCCTGACCTGCTGAGTTCCCCCAGCGCGTTGTGTCCTGCTCAAAGTTCATGGTGTGCCCCTGGGATATTGCCTGACCCCCCCGTTCCCTATCCATGTCGCGGCTGTGGTCTCGCTAATCCCGCATTTTGCGTCTTTCCCTGCAGGATTGTGGAAGAACAACGAGGAAAAATCTCGCGCTCACACTGCGATGGAGCGGTTCTCCAAGGGGAACTTCCCCACACAGACGTCCGACACACCCAGAGTTGGTCGCGGCCATCCTTGGTCTCAATTCTAACCCTTGCGTCAGTCCTTCCCACACAAGTGGACCAATCTCCTTCGTTGTATGCTGCTCCTTATAAGGCTCCCACCTCATTACGTTCACAAGTTCATGGGGGTGGGGGCAGGGGGGCGTAGCTACTTGCCACACAGCGCCAGAGAACCGGGTTCGATCCTGACTACGGAATGCTTGCCTGCACACAGTGTGTGGTCTGTGACCTGTGTGGGTTTTCTCCGAGATCGTTGGTTTCCTCCCACACTCCAAAGAGGCTAATTGGCTGGGTATAAATGTGCATTGTCCCTGGTTGGTGCAGAGTGGGGTGTTATGTGCGGAGATCGCTGGTCAGCGCGAACACGTTGGGCCGAAGGGCCTGTTACCGCACTGTAGCTCTCAACTAAATTAAGTTCTAGAAGCAGAATTAGGCCATTCAGCCCAGCAAGTCTACTCCGCCATTCAATCATGGCTGATCTATCTTGCCCACGCAACCACATTCTCGGGCCTTCTCTCCATAAACCCTGACACCAGTACTAATCCAGAACAAGGGGTCACAGTTTAAGGATCCAGAACAAGGGGTCACAGTTTAAGGATCCAGAACAAGGGGTCGCAGTTTAAGCATAAGGGGGAAGTCTTTTAGGACCGAGATGAGAAAATATTTTTTCACACAGAGAGTGGTGAATCTGTGGAATTCTCTGCCACATAAGGTAGTTGAGGCCAGTTCATTGGCTATATTTAAGAGGGGGTTAGATGTGGCCCTTGTGGCTAAAGGGATCAGAGGGTATGGAGAGAAGGCAGGTACAGGATACTGAGTTGGATGATCAGCCATGATCATATTGAATGGCGGTGCAGGCTCAAAGGGCCGAATGGCCTACTCAAGCACCTATTTTCTATGTTTCTATGTTTCTAATCAAGAATCTATCAATCTCTAAATTAAAAATACCCATTGATGGTCTCCACAGCCGTCTGTGGCAATGAATTACACAGATTCACCACCCCCGGGTAAAGAATTTCTAAATATATATCTAATAATAAATAATAATAAATAAAAATAAATAATAAATATATATATATATATATATATATATATATATATATATATATATATATATAATAAATATCTAAAGATACGTCCATTTATTCTGCCCTCTGGTCCTCGACTCTCCCACTAGTAGAAACATCCTCTCTATATTTACTCCATCTTTCAATAGGTCAGGTGATATTGTTCTACAGAGAAGCAGAGCTCCAGAGACCTCCAGATTTAAAAGATAAACACAAAATGCTGGTTTAACTCAACGGGTCAGGCAGCATCTCTGGAGAGAAAAGATTAGGTGGGTGACGTTTCAGGTCGAGACCCTTCTTCAGACTTCAGATTCAGAACCAACTTCTTTCCAGTTGTTATCAAGCGGCTGAACTATCCGACCAACAACTGGAGAGCAGTCCTACCTACCATCCACCTCAATAGGCGCCCTCAAACTCTTCAGTCGGATTGTCCTGCAGTTTATCTTGTACTCAGCGTGACTCCCTTTATCCTGTATCTGTACACTGTGGCTTGATTGTAATCACATCCAGTCTTTCTGCTGACGGCGTAACACGCAACTAAAAGCATTTGACTTCACTTCGGTACACGTGACACTAAACTAACATAGAATTAGCTTTTTAGCAAATTAATGATCTTTCATCTGAGCGAGGAGAAGTAAGAAATCAAAGAGCGACGCAAAAACTCCAGGTGCAGTTTTACGAAAAAGGACAAAAGTGCCGGAGTAATTCAGAGGGATGGGCAGCATCTCTGGAGAGCATGAATAGGTGACGTTTTGAGTCAGGTTCCTTCTTCAGACTGAAGAAGGGGGGGGGGGAGGGGAGGGTCCCGACCTGAAATGTCAGGCAGCATCTGTGGAGAGACAAGCAGCCAGCATTGGCGGCTTTACATTGGAGCTGGAAGAGTCACTGACGTAACTGAATGTTGCAGGTTTCTGCTTTATCAACAACATTACTGCTGGCCACTGCTGTTAACATGGGATAGATACCTACCCTGTAGACTGCTCATCTCTTCAAAGCCACTGGCCAATAGGACAAGAAAGCCCAATGTAAAAACAAATTGCTTTTGTTGCATTATATTTGAATGTGTGTAAGTGAATGGCTGTATGCATGTGTGTATTTATGCATGTGTGCATGCGCATATGAATGCATGTATGCATATAAGCGTGTCTGCATATGTGTGTGTGTATGTATGTGTATATTTATGCATGTGTGCATGCGCATATGAATGCATGTATGCATATAAGCGTGTCTGCATATGTGTGCGTGTATGTATGTGTATATTTATGCATGTGTGCATGTGTACATGTACGTACGTGAACATTACGCATCTGCACATGCGTACATGTGAGCATCTGTGCATGTCTGCATATGTCCCTGTGTCATATATGCATGTCTGCCTATGTCCATGTGTCATGTATGCATGTGTTCCTGTGTGCACATGTCCTTGTGTCATGTGTGTACGAGTGCATGCAGAGGATGCTCATTTCCCTGCACTTTATTAACTGCAGTCTGTAACACAATGTGCTCTGCTCCTTTGAACACCAGGTTAACGCGTTGATCAGGGAGAAGCTGTACTCCAATTTTCCTGCTGTTCGGCATATGTTTAAGGCGAGTGATCCTAAGGGAAGAGGCATAGTTTCAAAGTAAGTCACACATTCTACAAAGACCTTCCTCTGGGAGGGAGGCAAGTGGTTTGAATGATGGTCTTCCACCTGCCTTCAGCGCAGCAAGTTTATTTTGGGCTTGGAGCGTACCAACTGTTTCACAGCCAGAAAAACACATTTGGTCTCCTCAATGTTGCTGTTGGTGATTCCCGTTAATTAGAAATGATCGCTGTAATTGCAGAACATGTCAGCATTTAACAATCACTACTTATTGCTGACGCTGATTGTTATATTGAGTAAAAAATAATTCTAGAATATAGAACAGTGCAGAAAAGGAACAGGCCCTTCTGCCCATCATGTCTGTACTGAACATGATGCCAAGTTAAACTAATCTCTGTCTGCAAGCGATCCAGTGATCCATATCCCTCCATTCCCAACATATCCATGTGCCTATCTAAACACCACTATCGTATCTGCCTCCACTACCACCCCTGGCAGTGTGTTCCAGGCAACCCCCCCCCCCCCCCCCCCCCACCTTTCATTTGTGTAAAAGACTATACATCTGTAAACTTTACCCCTTTCATCTTAAATCTATGTCCTCTAGTCTTTGGCATTTCCACCCTGGGGAAATGTTTTGGAGGAAACTGCAGATACACTGAAGATAGACACAAAATGCTGGAATAACTCAGCGGGTCAGAGATGCTGCCTAACCCGCTAAGTTGATTCCAGCATTTTTGTGTTTATCTTCTGGGGAAATGTTTGCTGGACCTGATCCCATGAGAACGGTGTTGAGGTGGGTATGTTCAGGGCTTGCATATGGGAGAACTGAGTTCGGGTCCCACCACTGTGGCTGTGGAATGCGTATGCACTTTGTAACATTGGCTTTCAAAGAGACTAGTCATTGGTTATGACCAGAGACCACAGTAAGACTGGATAAAGTCCCAAATCCCAAAGATATCCAGATGCCAAAGATGCCAGAGTTGTCCCAGGGATGTGCAAATCTCACTGCAGATGGACCACCTACAGATAATCCCAAACCTGTAACCTCGAAGTAAACCCTGGTAGAAATGAAATGGAAATAATAGTTAAGGTGTGATAGAAGGAATCATGTCCAGAGCTCTCACACCCGGCCTATATCAACATTCTACCACAAGCTCTGTGGTCTCACGATACCTGCCAACCAGCCTGTATACCTTACACCCACAGGTCATGGGAGCAGAATTAGGCCGTTTGGCCCATCGAGTCTACTCCGCCATTTGATCATGGCTGATCTATCTTTCCCTCTCACCCCCATTCTCCTGCCTTCTCCCCATATCCTTTGACACCCATACAAATCAAGAATCTGTCATTCTCAGCCTTAAATATATATTGATTGGTTCCACAGCTGTCTGTGGCAATGAATCCACGGATTCACCATTCTCTGACTAAAGAAATTCCCCCTCTTCTCCATTCTAAAGGTACTTTTATTTTGAGGCCCTCTGGCCCTAGACTCTCCCACCAGTGGAAACATCCTCTCCACATCCACTCTATCCAGGCCCTTCACTGTTCACTAGGTTTCAATGAGGTCTCCCCCATTAGTTCCTGAACAAGGTGAACGTTGACTCCAGGCCTGGACCTGGTGGTTGGTTTCAACACCTCTGTCCTCATCCTCCCACCACCCTTGCTGTGTCTGGCACCTCCTCACACCAGACCCTGCCCACCTCACGGACCTACCTGATCCTCATCGCACCAACACTGACGGTCGTTGCCTTCAGCTGCTGGGATCAGCCCCAAGATCTGGAAACCGGCGAGGTGGCGCAGCGGTAGAGTGACTGCCTTACAGCGCCAGAGACCCGGGTTCGATCCTGACTACGGGTGCAGTCTACGTTCTCCCGCGTGGGTTTTCACCAGGCGTTCCGTCTTTTGTAAGTTGTCCCTAGTGTGGAGGATAGTGTCGACACGGCCGTAGGGCTGTTTCCATGCTCTAGCTTTAAATTCAACCAAACCAAACTAGATCCTCTCTCCTCTAACGTGTCTTCACAGCTTCCTCCCTGACCAGTGTGTGGGCCGGTGCAAAGATCACTTGAGAACTCTCTTGTGAATGTCCGGTTACATTCAGAAACTCCACAACTACTGCTGCTGGTTACACATCAACCAGCGAGTTAATAATTGATAACCATTTCTACTCCCGCAGGGAAGCTTTGACAAGGATTCTGTGGAACCTGTGTGGATATTTAAATACGCAGCAAGTCAACGATTTCCTTGTCAGGTAATTATCCTCAATATCTGCAGCTCTGAACAGGTCTTTTGTTAATGGAGACACAAGGAACTGCAGATGCTGGAACCTTGAGTAAAACACAAAGTGCTGGAAGATCACCAGGTCGGGCAGCATCTGTGGAAGGAATGGACCGACGGCGTTTCGGGTCGGGATCCTACTTCATACCGATGGAGGGGGGAGGGGGTTGGGGAGGCTGTAAAAGAGAAGTGAAGACGGGGCAAAGCCTGGTGAGTGATAGGTGGATACAGGTGAGGGGAGGGGGGGGGGGGGGGGTGATTGGCATATGGCTGGATGAGCTGAGGGTAAAGTTGGGCCTTCAAAATGGAGTTGGGTCAGGCATGAATCTAGAGTATTGCACGGGCTGCTTGGGTTGACGAGGAAAACGGGGAGGGTTTAGGATGAAGATCAGATATTGAAATGAAAGATTAGAGGACATAGCTTTGAGGTGAGATGGGCAAAGTTTGAAGGAGTTGTGCAGGGCAAGTTTTCTTTTTTTACAGAGGGCGGTGGGTGCCTGGAACGTGCTAGAATGGGTGGTGGTGGAGGCAGACACAATAGTGATGTTTATGAGGCTTTTAGATAGGCGCATGGATATGCAGGGAATGGAGGGATATGGATCAGATGGAGGCAGGGGAGATTAGTATAACTTGGCATTGTGTTGGAATTGTGGGCTGAAGGGCCTGTTCCTGTGCTGTACTGTTCTGTGTTCTCTGTTGTGCGGGTGTTTCGCCATTGAACTGTGTCTGTGTCAACTCTCTCATTGTAGTTTAGGGATTGCTGGAGTATCCCGGATTTCCTTTGAGGATTTTGTGGGCTGCTTCCAGGATCCTGAGGTAAGGATGTCACGGAACGCTCCTGAGAGAAAGGTCTCAAGCTCACCGCAAAGTAACATTGACAGCCAACAAAACGCCTTTTTAGTGGAGCAAAACGTTATCTTGAAGGTAGACACAAAATGCTGGAGTAACTCAGCCGGACAGGAAGAGAAGGAATGGGTGACGTTTTGGGTCGAGATCCTTCTTCTGAATAATGTTTAATGCAAGATAATGTCCAGTAAAGTCCGATTAAAGGTAGTTCAAAGGTCTCTATCGTCACCGGTGCATTGATAGGGTATTTCCAGGATGGAAATGTCAAAACCTGGAGGGCCTAGTTTTAAGGTGAGAGGGGTAAATTTTATAGGAGGAGGTACAGGGTAAGTGTTTTTACACAGAGGGTGGTGGGTGTCTGGAACATGTTGCTAGGGGTGGTGCTGGAGACAGAAGGGATAGCAGCATTTAAGAGACTTTGGATATGCACATGGAAATGCAGGGAATGGGGGTGGGGGGAGGAGGGGGGGGTGCTATGCATCATGTGCAGGCAGGAAAGAGTTGGTCTCGTCATGTTTGGAACACACTTCAGGATGTGAAGATGTTAAGAAAAATGCAGGAAAGATTTATGAGAATGATTCCTTTAAATGTCGAACAACACTGGGTCCAGCACGGCTCCCCGAGGCACACTACCTGTTACAGGCCTCCAGGCCGAAACATGGACCAGGCCTTGCACCAACCTTCTGCTTTCTTCTGCAGAGAAGATTTACGAGGACGTTGCCAGGACTCAAGGGCCTGAGCTATAGGGAGAGGTTGGAATTTATTCCTTGGAATGCAGGAGGCTGAAGGGTGATCTTTGTCGAGGTGTACAACATCGTGAGAGGAATAGATCGGGCAAACGGACAGAGTCTCTTGCCCAGAGTAGGGGAATCGAGAACCAGTGGACCTAGGTTTAAGGTGAGGGGAGGTGGGAGGGGGGGATTTAATGAGAACATGACAGGTAACTTTTTTACACAAAGGTTGGTGGGTATATGGAACAAGATGCCGAGGAGGTAGTTGAGATAGGTGCTATAGCAAAGTTTAAGAAACATTTGGGCAGGTAAATGGATAGGATAGGTATAGAGGGATATGGGCCAAACGCAGTCGTGGAACTAATGCATGCGGCATGTTGGTCGGTATGGGCAAGTTGGGCCGAAGGGCCTGTTTCCATGCTATATAATTCTATGACTACCATCAAGCCAATTATGTATCCAATGATGTCTTTCCCTGGATCCCAAACGATCTAACTCCCCAGAGGCGTCTACCATGCAGGAGTTATCAAACCCTTGTTGGGGTCCAGGTAGACCATGTCAACCACCCTGCTCTCAGCAATCCCCGCGGTTACCTGTTCGACAAGCTCTGACAGTGCTGCCCTGCAGGTTGGGAAGGCCGCGTGGATGAAGAATGTTCAGCCGAAGCAGTTGCAGGAGATGGGGAGCAAGTTGCAGGTCTCCCACCACGGGCCCCCACAGCAGAAGCCGGGCAAAGGTGCGGAGCACGCAGACAACGGTCTCAACCTGCTGAAGCAGAAAGTGCGGGAGAGGTGGGTACATCCGCAGGACTCTACGGAACATGATAGTGCCGATGATTTGGTGATGATTAGACAGCGCATCCCATGCATCTTGCGGCGGTGAAATGTCGCTGTTGCAGATCATGGACTGTTGACGTGTTGTGTTGGGACCCTTCTTCAGTCTTCTCTAGGTTGTTCTGCCGCTGCAAATGGCAATACAACGTTCCTGGGGTGAAAAACAACATGCTGGAGGAACTGGGGGGTAGGAAATATCTGTGGTCGATGTATCGGGTCAAGACCCTGCAGCCTGACCCAGATGGTCCCAGCCCGATACCTTGTCACTCCATTCCCCCCGCAGATGCTGCCTGAGCCACTGAGTTCCTCCAGTACTGGTATTTGATCTGGTATTTTGTTGGTTCGCATGCTTAATCAATGGTGTTTTATCATTAATGTTTTATTATTATTAATGTTTAGTGTTTTCTGAGTCATTCGTAACTGCCACTGTATGTCATGTTGTTACTTGTGGGAAGAGCACCAAGGCAAATTCCTTGTATGTGAATACTTGGCCAATAAACCTTTTGTGTTTTGGTCCAGACTCCACCATTTGCAGTCTCTTGTGCCTCTGTGAAATGCTGCTGCAATTTGGCCTAATCTCACCAATCCTCTCCGATTTCTTTCCACGATTATTTTCCAGAGGTTTTTCCTTGTCTTGCCACTTCCAGCCATCGTGCCTGGAACCAGGAGGTGTGGTCACAGTGGAGCAGCTGAAGCAAGCTGTGAGCAGCATGGGCCTTGCGATGACCAGCGAGCAGGTGGACAACCTGTGGGCGAGGTAAGCTGCTGAGAGGTGCCGACTGTCCAAGCGGACCATGACTGACCCAGAGAGATGCTCGTATTGGTGTTGGTCTGTTGTTGTCTCATGTACTGTCATGTAGTCTGCAGAGGTGCAGCACAGTGAAAAAGCTAATCTTGGTTGTGTGCTTTCCATAAAATCATTCCTGTCTGAAAAGGGTCTTGGTGAGACCACACCGAAATGCGTACACCAAATCTGGAGAAAGACATTTTCGGATCGAGTCTTGACCAGAAACGTCACCCTGATTCCTGGGGATGTCAGGACTGTCAGGACTTCTTAGACATCGGTTTATACAATCACTGGCGACAATTTACAATTGAGAGGGGATTTTATAGCCAATTAACCTTACAACGTGCACATCTTGGGAATGTGGACAGGCCAGGAAGACCTGGGGAAGTCCAGACAAGGGTCACAGTAAGGATAAGGGGGAAATCCTTTAAGACCGAGATGAGAAAGACTTTCTTCACACAGAGAGTGGTGAGTCTCTGGAACTCTCTGCCACAGAGGGTAGTTGAGGCAGCAGTCTCTATTGGCTATAAAAGTGTAAAAAATTGGATGTGGCCTTGTGGCTAAGGGGATCAGAGGGTATGGAGAGAAGGCAGGTCACGGGATACTTTTTTCCCCAGGATGGAAGCCATGATCAAATATTGAATGGCGGTGCAGCTTTCGAAGATGAGAGGGCCCTACTCCTGCACCAATTTCTATGTTTCTATGTACTGAGATACAGTAAAATCATATCATTGGTCACTGTGTGAAAAGATATAAGATCACTCTTCATCCTCCGAAGCTCCAAGGAACAGGGTCCCACCCTATCCAGCATCTCCTTAACTCAAACCCTCCAGATCCGGTAACGTCCTTGGAAATTCTGTTGTTGCTTTTGTCTTTTACCCAGAGTAGGTGAATCAACACCAGAGGACATAGGCTTAAGGTGAGAGGGGAAAGATTTCATAGGATCTGAGGGACAACTTTTTAACACAGAGGGTGGTGGGTGTATGGAACGAGCTGCCAGAGGAGGTAGTTGAGGTACTATAAAAACATTTAAAAAAAAGACATTTGGACAGGTACATGGATAAGAAAGGATTAGAAGGATGTGGGCCAAACGCAGGCAGGTGGGACTAGTGTAGATGGGGCATGTTGTCACCATGGACATGTTGGGCTGAAGGGCCAGTTTCCGTGCTGTGTTACTTTATGTCTACGACTCTATGAGAACGAGATGGTGATGTGTGGATATCGGAGGCAATGCTCGGTTACTATTACCCCCTTGATTTGCCTGTTTCTCTTCCACTGCTGTGAAATGCTAACCTCCCCCGTTAGCAGCGGCACGCGCAGCAGTGCTCTGCAGCTGCTCACAGGGAGCTGGAAGTGCTTCTGCACCTATTGATTTCCATCCATGGAACGGATATCAAAACCACTGGCTGGTCATTTTCCGTACTTAATGAGTATAAAAATGGGTCATCTTATTGATTTTTTTCCTTTTTGTGCTTTGTTTAAATCTAAATTGTTTCTGAGCGAGAGCATCTATTGAACTCTCTCTGCTCACCAACGACCCGTCATCTGTGGGGTGGAGGTCGGGTTCTACAGACTGACACCTTGCTGACTTGTATATTATGTTTGAACTGAGGGTCTCCGAGTTCAAACAGTGAATAGTTAACAGCTTTGTCCTTTCACAGAATGTTCACAAAATGTTGGAAGACCACAGACTCAGATACAGACTATGCTGGGACCGTTCTGTGAGCTGAGCTCCAAATCCTGTCACATAGGGCAGCTAGAGACACAGAGACACAGAGACACAGAGACACAGGGTGGCAGAGACACAGAGACACGGGGACACAGAGACCCGGAGATACTGAGTCACGGAGACAGGGAGACACAGATATACTGAGACAGAGAGACGCGGGGACACGGAGACAAGGAAACACAGAGATACTGAGACGCATAGACACAGAGATACAGAGACACCAAGTTGCAGAAACACAGAGACACAGAGACACAGAGACGCAGAGTCACTGCGAAACAGAGACATACAGACACAGAGACACAGATGCAGAGACACAGTGTTGCAGGGACACAGAGACACAGAATTGCAGAGACACAGACACTGAAACACAGAATCCTAGAGACACAGCGACACTGAGATACAGAGACATGGTGACACAGAGACACAGACACAGAGTCGCAATCGCAGTCATAGATCTGTACAGATTGGAAACAGGCCTTTAGGCCCAACTTGCCATAGCAAGCATCCTGTCAACCACGTTGGCATATTGGGCTCGTTTTTCACCCATATCCCTTCCTATCCATATATCTGTCCAAATGCTTTTTAACAGTTGTAATTGTACCCGCGTCTATATCTTCCTCTGGCAGCTCTTTCCAATACGGACTACACTCTGAGTGAAAAAGTTGCCCCTGAAGTCCCTTTTAAATCACTCCCCTCTCACCTTAAGCCTGTGGCCTCTAGTTTTAGAATCTTGGGGAAAAAGACTGTGAGCATTCTTCACTTTATCCATGCCCCTCAAGACCTTTTACGCCTCAATAAGTCACCCCTCAGCCACCGACACTCCAAAGCAAAAAGTCCCAGCCTATCCAATGTGTCCCTATAACTCAAGCCCGCTAACCCAGGTAACATGCTGATGAAACTCTCCTGCACACTTTGCAATCGGGCGTGGGTGAGGGTAGACAGCGGTGGGGAGTTGATGAGAATAGATGATTGGGGAAGTTAGTGAGGAGTGGGATGGCTCTGTGAGACGCTTGTCCTCGTTCTATGTCATAAGGAACTATGAAACATACTGCCAAGCCTCGCTGTTTTACTAAAGTACATTATTGATTAATGTTCCCGAGACCTCCATGTATATTTGATAGCTGTTCCATTAGCAAAGAGTACACGGAGCTGAATCCTGTTCCGATCGGACTACTGATGACTGATGTGATGAAGTCCTGTTTCACCATAAAATAGCGACCGTTTAGGTAGGCTGGCTGCCCGTGGCATCTGAAGGCATTAACGCATCTGATCTTTCAGTCCCATTTTCCACACCACTGGGCAGATTGCCTCGAACAAGATCCATTAGATGTGGGCAGAATCCGTGTCCGAGATTGATCCTGTATCAATGTCAGGACAAGAAGAAATTCACAAAATGATCTAAGCAAGTTCAACTCCCCTACTTTATCAATGCAGTGTCGCCAGGGCACCGGGTCTTAAAGTGAGAAAATAAGAAATTGCATCTCTCCTTAGTGCTAGATCAGACTTGGAAGTTGCAAGATGCTGCCGGAACTCGCTGCGTGCTGTTCCAGGAGAGGATCTATTAGTTTTAGTTTTCGAGACACAGCTTGGAAACAGGCCCTTTGGCCCATCAGGTCCGTGCCGACCAATGATCACCCCGTACACTAGTTCTATCCTACACACTAGGGGCAATTTACAGAAGTCAATTAACCAACAAACCGGCACATCTTTGGAGCATGAGAAGAAACTGGGGCACCTGGTAAAAAAAAAACCCCGCGCGGTCACAGGGAGAACGCACAACGTCCGTACAGACAGCATTTCGTAGTCAGGATCGAACCCGGGTCTCTGGCCCTGCGAGGCAGCAACTCTGCCACTGCGCCGTTGCATTTCTGTACAGTATGGACTTGACGAGGTAGCATGCAGAACAAGCTTCTTACTGTGTCTCTGTGCACCGACAATAAATACATGAAACGATAGTGAACTAAGGTAGCGGGGCAGTGCAGTGGGTGTGCTGTGCTGTGCTGTGCTGTGCTGCCAGGGTGGTAATGCAGAGTAGCTCTACGCTGAGGGAATGCTGCTCTCTCAGGGCTAGTGTGGGCCAAGTCCAGCGTTGCTGGGGGATCAGGGCTGAAGCAGTGCTGCCCTGTTGGACTGATAATCTGGGATTGTGAACTTCCAATGCCCGCTCTTTAGTGTTTATTTTAGACTTCAGACTTCAGGGATACAGCGTGGAAACAGATTCTTCATCCCGGTACATCTGTGCCGACTAGCGATCACCCCGCGCACTAACCCACACACACTAGGGACAATTTACATTTTTTACGGAAGCCAATTAACCTACAATCCTGTGCGTCTTTGGCCTGTGGAGGAATGTGAGGGCGTCAGGGGTTATGGGGAGAAGGCAGGAGAATGGGGCTGAGAGGGAAAGGTAGATCAGCCGTGATTGAATGGCGGAGTGAGCTCGATGGCCGAATCGCCTAATTCTGCTCCTTTCTCTTCTGAACATGAAACTGATGCACCCGGAGACAACCCGCGCGGTCAAAGGCAGAGGGTACCAACTCCGAACAGATAGCACCCTTAGTCAGGATCGAACCTGGGTCTCTGGTGCTGTAAAGCAGCATCTCCACACAGCGCCAATGTGCTGCCAGTATTGACTGTTTTCATATTTGCAAGTCAAAACGCTTAATCAATACACATTTTTTTAAAAAGGACACAAAGTACTGGAGTAACTCAGTGGGTCAGGCAGCATCTCTGGAGAACATGGATAGGTGATGTTTTGGGTCAGGATCTTTCTTCAGACTGATTGTAGTGTGGGGGAGAAAGCTGGAAGAGAGATGGAGGGGGTGGAAAGCCTGACGAATGATAGGTGGATGCAGGCGAGACGGGGGTTGATAGGCAGATGGTTGGACAAAGGTCAGAGATGTAAAGACAAGTGTGGGACAAGGATAGAAGAGTTACGAGTTGTGAAGCCAGAGGAAGGAATGGAGGTGGACGGGGAAAGAGACATGTTGCTGAGTCCTTTGGACATTATTTGTCGTGTGTTGTTTGAGCCATAGAGCATAGAACATGGACAATAGACAATAGACAATAGGTACAGGTGTAGGCCATTTGGCAGGAACGAGCCAGCACCGCCATTCAATGTGGTCATGGCTGATCATCCCCAATCAGTACCCCGTTCCTGCCTTCTCCCCATATCCCCTGACTCCGCTATTATTCTAGAGCCATATCTAGCTCTCTCTTGAAAACCCTGCCTCCACCGCCCTCCGAGGCAGAGAATTCCACAGACTCACCACTCTCTGTGAGAAAAAGTGTTTCCTCGTCTCCGTTCTAAATGGCTTACTCCTTATTCCTAAACTGCGGCCCCTGGTTCTGGACTCCCCCAACATCGGGAACATGTTTCCTGCCTCTAGTGTGTCCAAGCCCTTAACAATCTTATATGTTTCAATGAGATCCCCTCTCATCCTTCTAAACTCCAGAGTGTCTGCCAAGGCCTGCTGGATCTCCCGGGTTGCTCCATGGAAACAAGGACTTATCAACACCGCAAGTTGGAGGAACAGCACCTCATATTCTGCTTGGGGAGTCTGCATCCTCTGGGCTTGAACATTGAATTTTCTCAATTCTGTTAACCCTTGCTGTCTCCTCCCCTTCCCACCTCTCCCTCAGCCCTCGGGCCCTGGCATTCCCTCTCTCCCTACCTCTCTCCCCCACCCTAGTCGCACAAGCTTCTCATTGTCACACCACAAACAGCTTACAATGGCTTGTTCCCTTTATCATCGATACTTTTTTGCATATCTTTCATTCATTGTTCTTTATCTTTCCACATCACCGTCTATATCTCTCGTTTCCCTGATCCCTGACCAGTCTGAAGAAGGGTCTCGACCCGAAACGTCGCCTATCTCCTTCGCTCCTTAGATGCTGCTGCACCCGCTGAGTCTCTCCAGCCTTTTGTGTGCCCCCTTATCTAAATTAAACACCATTTGCCATTCCTCGGCCCATTTGATAATCACATCTGCTATCCATGTCACCGCAATGTTATTCATGTTGCTGAATTAGACAGAAACATTCACTGGTTGCTGAAATAAACACTTTTATCACAGATGAAAGGAAGCCAGGAAGCATCCTTGTGAGCACGAAGTAAGTCGATGTTGTCAGTGCGATGCTTTGGCTGCCTCTCTGTCTCATACACTGTACACAAGAGACAGCCTTGTAGCAGTAACGATCCAACCTTGCACGGTCAGCACAGGTTCGATCAAAAAACATATTTATAATTCACCTCAGATAATGCTGGCTGATTAGTTCTTGGCAGCCTGTGAAACAACAGGCAGAAAGTGCAGATAAATGTTCTCTCCTAATCTCAGCTTGCCAGTATCCTTTCAGTCGTGTCATTACGGAGGGAGCACCTCACTGTTGGAGGGGCAGGACTGAGGGAGTGCCGCGCTGTAGGAGCATCATATCAATAGGCAATAGGTGCAGCAGGAGGCCATTTGGCCCTTCGAGCCAGCACCCCCATTCAATGTGATCATGGCTGATCATCCCCAATCAGTACCCCGTTCCTGCCTTCTCCCCATATCCCCCGACTCCGCTATTTTTAAGAGCCCTATCTAGCTCTCTCTTGAAAACATCCAGAGAACCTGCCCCCCCCCCCCCACCGCCCTCTGAGGCAGAGAATTCCACAGACTCGCCACTCTCTGTGAGAAAAAGTGTTTCCTTGTCACCGTTCTTACTCCTTATTTTTAAAATATCGGGATTGCAATGAATACGTTGTAACTTTGTCGGCCCCTACACGCGGCGACTCTGCAGTGACTCCAACTCTCCCGCTTTTCGCCCGCTGAAAAGGGCATTTTCGCAAAATCTCCGCTCTCCGCTTGAGATATAATTTTCTAGCGGGAGATTTTGCCCCTTTAATCTCACGCTGAAAGCAGGAGAGTTGGAGTCACTGACTCTGCCTGCTTGAGCTTTGTATGCGAAGCAAAGACTTTCACGGGACCAAGTACATGTAATAATAAAGTATCGTCATCACTATTTCTTGTAACAACGCTGCATTCTCTTGGCAGGCTAAATAAGGAAAGGAAATTGGAAATTCCCACCGTCCAGCTTCTAAATGAACTTGGAGTAAGTGGTCAACAAACCGGTTTTTGCGGAGCGATGGACCTGACACCAGCGTGTAGAGCAGGTAATTCATCCTGCATCCAGTGTTCCCGATGAGGCCTCCTGTACATCGGCGAGACCAAGCGTAGACTCAGCGACCGTTTCGCCGAACACTCGTGCTGGGTCCGCCAAGGCCTGCTGGATCTCCCGGTTGCCAACCATTTGAGCTCCCCTACCCATTCCCACACTGACCTTTCCGTCCTGGGCCTCCTCCATTGCCACAGTGAGGCCACACGCCAACTGGAGGAACAGCACCTCATATTCTGCTCGGGCAGCTTCCAACACAACGGTATGAACATTGAATTCTCCAATTTTAGGTCATTGTAAACTCTACCCCTCCCCTTTCTTCCCACACTCCTTTTTCTTTCCACCCCCCCCCCCTTCCCCTGTGCCCCACCTGGACTCGCACCTATTTCTCCCCTCCTCCACCCCTTCCACCTACATGCCGTTATCTAGCTTGACAATTCAGAACTCATCAATCCTTTTGCTACATACTTTCTGCCTTTTTACCTCTGGACTCTCATGATCTTGTACTCATGAGTCATGGAGTCATACAGCACAGAAACAGGCCCTTTCGCCCAGTTTGACCAACACCAAGATGCCCAACTAACATTTGCCCATGTTAAGACCAATGTTTGATTTATCAGTTCAAGGAGCAGAAAACGTTCATTCAGCCCATCAAGTCTAGTCCGCCATTGCTGATCTATCTTGCCCTCTCAATTGGATTTGTGAACTTGTTTTACAATTCCCAGTCCCAGGTGTCACCAACACGACTAACATCAACAAGGTTGTGTAGAAAGGAACTGCAGGTGCTGCTTTACACCCAAGATAGACACAAGGTGCTGGAGTAACTCAGCGGGTCAGGCAGCATCTCTGGAGAAAACGAATAGGTGACGTTTCGGGTCGAGTCCTTTCTTCAGACTGAGAGTCGGGGAGAGGGAAACAAGAGATATAGAAACATAGCAAATAAGTGCAGGAGGAGGCCGTTCGGCCCTTCGAGCCAGCACCGCCATTCATTGTAATCATGGCTGATCGTCCCAAATCAATAACCCGTGCCTGTTTTCTCCCCGTATCCTTTGACTCCACTAGCCCCTAGAGCTCTATCTAACTCTCTCTTAAATCCATCCAGTGATTTGGCCTCCACTGCCCTCTGTGGCAGGGAATTCCACAAATTCACAGCTCTCTGGGTGAAAAAGTTTTTTCTCACCTCAGTCTCAAATGGCCTCCCCTTTATTCGAAGACTGTGGCCCCTGGTTCTGGACTCGCCCAACATTGGGAACATTTTTCCTGCATCCAGCATGTCCAGTCCTTTTATAATTTTATATGTTTCTATAAGATACCCCCTCATCCTTCTAAATGTGATTACATAAATGAATGAAAGATATGCAAAAGGACAAACCAAAGCCAGCAGCGGTGATCAAGAAAAGGTGGATGGTCCATGGTTAGCTTTGGGAAAGGGGATAACGTGTGGTAGAGAAAATGAAACACAGCAGGATGACAGTGAAACTAGTATGATTACTATGGTGGGGGTGGGACGGAGAGAGAGGAGATGCAAGGGTTACTGGAAATTAGAAAAATCAATAATCATACTGCTGGGTTGTAAGCTGCCCAAGCAAAATATGAGATGCTGATCCTCCAATTTGCATGGGGCCGCACTGACAATGGAGGAGACACAGAACAGAGATCGGGGGATCGCGTCGGCCAAGGCAGAGAGCAAAGGTGTTCAGCGAAACGATCGCCCAGTCTGCGCTTGGTCTCGCCCGTGTATAAGAGTCCACACCTGGAACAACAAGGTTCTTCATCTCTTCCAGATTTAAATGACAACCCGGCAACACCAACGGCCAAAACGAAACACGTCCCACCACACGGTGCTGCTGATGCCAGTGATGACATGGTCAGGGCATTCAGAGACAAGGTGGGTGAAGTAGGGCAGAGAAGTCAAAGCCAGTGGCAGCCAGATTCCCCACTCCTGGTACACTCACACTCGGATTATAGTTACCTAGTATTGCTGCTATTCATTTGAGGGCGGCGCAGTGGCGCAGCGGGTAGAGCTGCTGCCTCACAGCACCAGAGACCCAGGTTCGACCCTGACTATGGGTGCTGCCTCTACTGAGTTTGCACGTTCTCCTTGTGACCGCGTGGGTTTTCTCTGGTTTCCACCCACATTTGAAGGATGTACAGGTTTGTGGGTTAGTTGGTTCCGTAAATTCTCCCCAGTGTGTAGAATAATGCTCGTGTAGCAGGTGATCGCTGGTGAGCTGAAGGGTCCGTTTCTACCCTCCATCTCTAAACTAAACTAACATATTGCACTATTGATTATTAGATATGAATCTGTGTCTTATTGGATTAACATGCCTGTTAAGCTGCGGCAAGTATACCATTGCCAGTACATCCGACAATTAAGTACTTGACTCTTGCCACTATTGACTGTGACTGAAGTTGACTCTCTTGACTTGACTCTCGGATGGACAATAAATCTTGGCCTTAGCAGTGGCACTCAGATCCCAGGAGCGCATTTGAGAGGCTGGATCGTTGGAAAAATGACAAGCTCATCCCTTTGTTCTGATCTGACTCGCTTGTCAGCGGTTTGAAAACTCTTCAGGTGAAGTGAATCACTGCCAATCTTTACCTCCATCTGTCTCAATCTATTTATTCTACCAGTGTGGCACTTTTCTATATCTGGGTTCGCTTTCTGCCAATTACCTGTGGCTCGGTGCGGCAGGCAGTAGGGTTACCAGATGTCAAGGAGGAGATGGATTGCACCTGAGTCGTTGGCTTAAAAGCTCAGCATTTCTAACCTGGAACACAATTATTTCCAGCTGTACAGCTGTCAGATTATCAGCTGCATACAGAACACGAGACCCTTGTTTAAAAATATTTTACATTTAGCAGCTGTTTGTGTTACGGTTCAAGGTCGCCTCGTTCTGGGAGAGTTAGTCGCAGGAATTTTACGCTGGGATTGACGGAGAGACGGGGGTGGGAGGGGAGTGTTGGGGGGGGGGGGGGTGGGGGGTGGGGGTGGCGTGAGAAACTGGTCTTGTGGGGAGTCTCACGCCACCCTTCTCACCCATGGCTCCCAAAATCCCCAACACACAGTGAGAGCGGCACGATTTCATAGGAACCCGAGGGGCAGCTTTTTCACACAGTGACACAGCGGTAGAGTTAAGGGAGCTGACCCACTGTACGAGGTAATTCAAGGGCTCTCCCGAGTTTTTAAAAAAATCAAACATGTGGTAAGCACGTAGAATGTACGTAGCGGGTACGTCGGAGCTCGGGACGTCTCTTAGTGGCTCGTAACGCTAACGGCAGGTACTCAGGAAACGGGGTAAGCTCGTGAAGACTCGTGAATATTTTTCAACATGTTGAAAAATGTCCTTGAGAGCCCCGAGTACCTACGAGCGGCTATTACCGTAATTCTCCGAGTTCCATTGGGGAAACTCGGGAGAACTCTTGAATTAGCTCGTACAGTGGGACAGCCCCATTACTGAGCCAGAGTTCGATCCTGACTACGGATGCTGTCTGTACAGAGTTTGTACATTCTCCCAGTGTCCACGTGGCCTTTCTCTGGATGCTCTGGTTTACTCCCACACTCTAAAGCCATGCAGGTTTGTAGGTTAATTGACTTTGGTAAAAATTGCAAATTGTTCCTAGTATGTAGGATAGTGCTAGTGTATGGGGAGGTCACTGGTCACCATGGACTCGGTTGGCCAAAAGGCCTGTTTCCACACTGTATCTCTATAGTAAAAGCAAACTAAAGTAAAGGTGGAGGGTATAGGGGATGAGCTACCAGAGGAGGTAGTTGAGGCAGGTATTACAACAAGATTTAAAAGACATACTGGCAGGTAATTGGAGAGGAAAGGTTTAGCGGGATATGTGCCAAATGCAGGCAGGTGGGACTCGTGTAGATGGGGCACCTCGGTTGGAATGGATGAGATGGGCCGAAGGGCCTCTCTCTGTGTTGTATGATTCTATGACTACTGCTCACAGCTTCATTCCAGTCAGTGCCGTGGAGTGATGGAGCTGTACAGCACGGAAATGGGCCCTTCAGCCCACCTTGCCCATGCTGAGCAAGTTGGCATACTGGGCTAGTCTGCATTTGGCTCGTATTCCCGTTAACCCTTCCTATGCATATATCAGTCCAAATGTCTTGTAAAGTTTGGAGTTCTCTCTATAGCTTCCTCTGGCAGCTATTCCAGATACGGACTACCCTCTGAGTGGAAAGGTTGCCCCTGAGATCACCTCTTAACTTTCTCCCTTCTCACCTTAAGCCTGTGCCCTCTAGTTTTAGAATCCTCTACCGTGGGGGATAAAGACAGTAAGTGTTCACTTGATCCATGCCCCTCATGATCTTGCACACCATTGGTTTCAAGATAGATGGATTAACCAATACACGTTTCTCCAGCCCAGACTGAGAGGACGAGACGTGGCGAAACTGCGGCCCCAGCAACCGTCCCGCGGTGCCAGATGGACGAATGTTCCGCATGCTCGGGCATTACTCCTGTGTATAACATGGGCAGGCTTTTAATTCGCCATTTGTTAGAGGTTACACAGTAGGATGTTGGGCTGGGAGAGAGAGCAATCTATTCACCCAAGGTCTCTCCCGTGTATTCCAGCTTGATGAAGCCGGCATATCTGTCCTCCATGAGTTTGCCAAGTACGACAAAGAGGCCAATGGTTTGGTAAGTCTACCACCGCCCCACCCTCTCCCCACGGCCCCGTATCAATCCCCACACTAATCCCACTGCCCCGCTTCCTCCCCACAGCCCTGTATCCATCCCCACAGTAATCCCACTGCCCCACTCCCTCCTCACAGCCATCAACCCCACACTAATCCCACTGCCACGCTCCCCCCCCACAGTCTACATGTTCTCCAGTGATGCTGTCTGACCCGTTGAGTTACTCCAGCACTTTGTGTCTTTGCTTAGTAAAGCAGCATCTGCAGTTTCTTGTTTTACACCCAAAAGAATCTCACACTCCCTCTCCCCAGAGCTCGGTATAAATCTCCCGATGCTATTCTGCTGCAGTGTAATTGAAAACAAGCAGCTAACTTCTTGCTGTGTTGCAGATTAGCAAGAGCGGATTCCGACACGCGCTGGTCGACTTAAAGATCGGGATGTTTGTCATGGATTTGGAACACATGTTATCAAGGTGCACAGCGCTCGGCTGCCTCCTCTCTGCACCACCTCCCTCTGCCAGCAGAATCAACTCTACCTCTCCTCTGTGGAGAACCACTTTGTCATATCATTATGAGAGGTATAGATAGGGTAGACAGTCAGAACCTTTTCCCGCAGGGTGGAAATGTCCAACACTAGTGGGCATAGCTTTAAGGTGAGAGGGGGAAAGTTGAATGGAGAGGTGCAGGGCAGTTTTTTACACAGAGAGTGGTGGGGGCCTGCAACATGCTGCCAGGAATGGTGTTGGAGGCAGATACAATGGTGGCATTTAAGAGGCTTTTAGATTGAAACAGTTAGATAGGAGAGAAGGCAGGAGAATGGGGTTGAAAGGGATAGATAAGTGGTGATTTAATGCCAGAGTAATCTCGATGGGCCGAATGGCCTAATTCTGCTCCGATGACCTATGAACTTGATAACAGGAAGTGCAGGAAATATAGGTCATGTAGAGGCAGATGAGATCAGTTTAAACTTGGCACAAGCATCCCTGTGCTGTACTGTTCCACAGTGTGTTCCATCTATGTTCTATGTCACTTCTGCCTGAACCCCTGCTTCCACGAATCCTGAATCCCGAACACCTACTTCTCATGATTCGCTCTCCTTTGGGGCATTTGGACGGATATATGGGTAAGGTAAGGGGGTCTAAAACTAGAGGAAATAGGTTTATGGTTTAGGCTGGCCAAACGCAGGCAAATGGAACTACCCCAATATGCCAACTTGGTTGGCATGGACAAGGTAGTCGGAAGGGCCTGTGTTTGTGCTGTACAGCTCTGTGACTCTATAGCATCACCCAATGCCTACAATCAGAAGTGAAGTTTAGTTTAGTTCATTGTCACATTTACCGAGGTTCGATGAAAGGCGTTTTTTGGTGCGTGCTATCAAGTCAGTGAAAAGAGCATACGTAACTACCATCAAGCTGCCCACAGTCCACAGTGTACAGTTACAGGATGAAGGGAATAAGTGCAAGGTAAAGTCCAGTGAAGTCTACGTAAATAGAAGGTGTCCAACGAGGTAGATGGGAGGTCAGGACAGCGCGGATTGTCTTTTTGTGCCTCGTTTGGCTTTTTTCCCTACATGGAACGAGCTGTCAGAGGAGGAAGGGTACACAAAAGGCTGGAGAAACTCAGCGGGTGCAGCAGCATCTAAGGAGCGAAGGAGATAGGCGACGTTTCGGGTCGAGACCCTTCTTCAGACTGGTCAGGGATCAGGGAAACGAGAGATATAGACGGTGATGTGGAGAGAGTACACAAAAGGCTGGAGAAATTCAGCGGGTGCAGCAGGAAGTAGGGTCAGAGGAGGTAGTTGAGGTGGGTACAGTAACATTGAAAAGATACTTGGACATGTCTGAAGAAGGGTCTTGACCCGAAACGTCGCCCATTCCTGCTCTCCAGAGATGCTGCCTGGCCTGCTGATTTACTCCAGCATTCTGTGTCTACCTTTGGACATGTACATGGATAGGATAGGTTAAGATGGATATGGGCCAAACGTGGGCAGGTGGAACTAGCATCGATGGGGCATCTTAGTCAGCATGGACGTGTTGGGCTGAAGGGCCTACTTCTGTGCTCTTTAGAGTCCACCGTCTAACTCTTTTTCTTGGAAATCTGTAACTTGTGCCGTGTTTCCCAAGAGATCACGGCTGCCCAGTGTTTCAGGCAGTAATCGCGTGCACAATGCTATGGGTTTAAACATCCATAGAATCACAGAGTCATACCCCTCATGCCTCGCTGTCTCTGGAACCCCCTCTGGAACCTACACCCCTTCCCTTCTCTGTGACTCTCATTGGCCCCTACACCCCTCTTATCCCTGTTACCCTCTCAGACCCCTACACTTATACACACCTCTGTAACCCCCCTCTGGCCCCCTCCCCAACCCCCCTCTGGCCTCCTCCCCATCATCCCAGTCTCTGTGACCCCCCCCTCTCCAGCCCCTAACCCCCTCCCTGTCTCTGTGACCCCCTCTGGCCCATACACCCTTCCCTGCCTCTGTAACCCCCATCCCTCTCCCTGTACCTCTGTACGTATCAGAGCGACAGCCCACACTGGATCTGTCTCGTTGGTTGAGTCATGCCTTGGGCTACCCTCGAATGTTGACTGTGACTGTTCCCTACGGTTAGATTCAACCTGAGACGAAAGGACGGGCTGGTGGACTACGTGACGTTCGTGAAAAAGCTGCAAAGCCGATCGAATCTGAGCCTGTTCCACAAGCTGCTGCCACAGTTAAATGCCAGGTAACCTCTCTGTGTCCAGCGGATGGTGGGGTGGCTGCTGTACTCTGCTCCCTGCCCTCTCTAGGTACTGGGCCACCCTCCTACTCCACTGATACCGGGGATCGCTTCATGAGGAGAGGTTTACAGGCGAGGTCGAGTCTAGCAAACTCTGCACGGTCAGGATTGGTCCCATGATGTAGGTGGTGCAAAGTCCCTGCATTTGGCTCATACGAGTCAACCACCAATCTTCGACCTGTGGCTGTCGTGTTAAATGGCTAGCCAGTGAGCCTTTGGGTCATAATTACCCCCAAATCACCTTGAGCTGGTGTTGCAGAGGGTGCCCCTTTGTTGCTTCATTATTTTCCTCCTGGTTTGCTAACTCCTCGTAAAAGATCAGCGTCATCAACATCTACCAATTTCTCTCTCCCTCTTTTCCTTGCCCGGCAGTGAGGGAGGAGGATTGAAGGGCGTGAGTTGCAACATGACATCCTCGGAGGCCACGGTCAACCTGCTAAACCAGTGTCATCGACTCTACCTGCAGCTGTTGACCGCTTTCAGGTACCTACATGTTTCGCTTTGTAGAGTTAAATTGACGTGCAGTCAACCATAATAAGTCTCCCTCTATGACCGCGTAGAAGACGTCAGGGAGAATTAAATAGTGTTTGATAATTGAACAATAGGGCAGTGCCCTGGGGAATGTTGTAGAGCAGAGGGATCTTGGAGTGCAAGAGCATCATTCTCTGTAAGTGGTGTCACAGGTAGACAGGGTGGTGAAGAAGGGTCTTGCTACCTTGGCCGTCATCCGTCAGGGAATTGAGTACAGAAGTTGGGACGTTATGTTACTGTTGTGGGGAAGACATTGGTGAGGCTGCCAATGGTGTGTGTTCAGTTTTGGTGACCCTGTTAATAAGAAAGATGGCACTAGGCTGGGAGCAGTTGCATCAGGAAGGCTGGAGGTTCCATCAAGGATACTGCCATCCTCGTCATTCCCCTCTCTCGCCTCTACCTCTAGGCGAAGATACGGGAGCTGGACAGCCCCGGCGTCCAGACCAAAGAACAGCTTCTTCCCTCCTGAACCAATCACCTTTCACACCCCCTTCCTGGAGGTGCTGGCATGTAGCCTTACTCTGAGCTCTGTCTCTTTCAGTGATCTCGTTACGGTACTTTAGTATTCGTTTGTACTGCTTGGACTTCGCACTGCAATCTTGCACTCTTGTGTTGTTGTACTTATTCCAGAATTCACAAGTTCTAACAGCAGAATAAGGCCATTCGGCCCATCGAGTCTACTCCACTATTCAATCATGGCTGATCTCTTTCCCTCTCAATCCCATTCTCCTGCCTTCTCCCTATAACCCCAGACACCCTTACTAATCAAGAATCTCTGCCTTAATCCATTGTTATTAATATTTCCATTATGGTACTAATTGTTAGTACTAATTACTAATAATTGTTAGTACTAATTGTTCAAACTAATTGTTAGTATTAATTGATTACCAAGTATTAATTATTAATTAATTATTTTTGTTTATCATTGTCTGTTAATTATTTGTTAGTATTAATTGTTGTTATTAATGGTTAGTACTAATTGTTAATATTAATTGTCAGTATTAATTGTTGGTACTAATCATTAGTACTAATTGTTGCACTAATTGTTAATTCTGTTATTGTACTAATGCCGTTATTGTTTTCCCCACAAACCTAAACCAACTAGTTTTCATACTTTTCCCATCATTTCCAACAAAACCTCTTCAACCTACAACATCGTTCTGTCTCTTTCTGCCCTTGCCCGCCTATTGATTTCCCCTTCCGCTTCCTCACTTCCTCCCTCCCTTCCCCACTTCCTCGTCCACCTTAAAACTTGATTGTTTTTCTCCAACTTTTCCCAGTTCTGAAGTGTCCTGGGCCTGAAGTATTAACCCTGTTTCTCTCTCCACAGATGCTGACTGACCAGCTGAGTATCCCCACCAGTCCACATCCACAACGGTGAAATCTGAAAATATATTTGAAACTGAGAGCAGTAGATTTTTGTTGGTCAGGACTATTGATGTTGATAGAACCAAGGCGGGAGAATGGAGCTGAGGCAGAGATCAGATATTGGATTGAAATTGCTTGCTCTATTGTTCCTAACATACTCTTCAGATATTACTTTGGGAGAGTCTAGGACCAGACTGCTCAGCCTCAGAATAAAAAGATGCAGCTTTGGAATGGAGATGAGGAGGAATTTATTTAGCCAGATGATGGTGAATCTGTAGAAGACAGCTTTGGAGGTCAGGTCATTGGGTACTTTTAAACCCTTTGGCACCCTTAGTAATCAATAGCCTATCAATTGATAGGAGATTAATAGGCTATTGATTAGTAAGGGTGCCAACGGTTATGGGGAGAGGTGAGGAGAATGGGGTGGAGAGGGAAAGATAGATCACCCATATTGAATGGCAGAGTAGATATAAGGGACCGAATGGCCTAATTCTACTCCTTTGTCTGAAGGTCTTATGGTCTCATCCCTATTCTTATAGGAAAGCTGAGGTTTCAGGAGAGGAAGCCATTGCCTCACAAGCATTCAAGGAGATCCTTGAAAAATACTTCCAGATCGATCTCTCGGAGAATCAGGTCCGCAGCATCTTGACCAAAGTTGGAGACCCACAAACCGGCCTGGTTTCCTACTCAAAGTTTCTGAGCCTTTTCCAAGACCGGTGAGTAACCTATCTCAGACGGGAATAGACTCTGGGTGACATGCACTGCTAACCACAATCAGAGAAGATAAGTTAGAGCATGGAAGGAGGCCATTTGGGCCACTGAATCGATACTAGTTCTTTTGGCATTGGTTTGTTACTGTTACGTGTACTGAGATACAGTGAGACACTTTGTTTGGGTGCTATCCAGTCAAACCATACTGTACATGAGTACAATCAAACCATACACAAGTGCAACAGGTAATGCGAAGAGAAAAATACCAGAGTGCAGAATATAGTGTTATAGTGTTACAGTTACAGAGAAAAAGTGCAAGTCGCCAATGAGGTAGGTTGGAAGATTGGGACTACACCTTAGGGACAGAGTGACACATTGGTGCATCGGTAGAAATGCTGCCTTACAGCACCAGAGACCAGTTTGTATGTTTTCCCTGTGAGCATGCGGGTTTTTTCCGGATGCACCGGTTTCCTTCCACAACCCAAAGATGTTAGAATTCGCTAGACTCAACCCAAAACTCGCTAGAATTTAGAAGATTGAGGGGGGATCTTATAGAAACTTACAAAATTCTTAAGGGGTTGGACAGGCTAGATGCAGGAAGATTGTTTCCGATGTTGGGGAAGTCCAGAACAAGGGGCCACAGTTTAAGGATAAGGGGGAAGTCTTTTAGGACCGAGACGAGATAAATATGTTTCACACAGAGAGTAGCGAATCTCTGGAATTCTCTGCCACAGAAGGTAGTTGAGGCCAGTTCATTGGCTATATTTAAAAGGGAGTTAGATGTGGCCCTTGTGGCTAAGGGTATCAGGGGGTATGGAGAGAAGGCAGGTACAGGATACTGAGTTGGATGATCAGCCATGATCATATTGAATGGCGGTGCAGGCACGAAGGGTCGAATGGCCTACTCCTGCACCTATTTTCTATGTTTCTATGTTCTGATTTATTAAGTCATTAGCTTCTGTAAATTGTCCCTAGTATGTAGGATAGAACTAGTGTATGGGATGGTTGCTGGTCAGCATGGTGGACTGAGGGGCCTGTTTCTATGCTGTGTCTCTAAACTAAGCTAAACCTGGTTATGGAAGGACCGTTCAGTAGTCTGATGGCAGTGGGGAAGAAGCTGTTCCCGTGTATAGTGTGTTTGTTTGGTTTATTTGCCCTTGCCTTTGCTCTAAGAAGCCGGAGTTGACCCTGTGATGGGCTGTGTTCCCTCTCCTAGACCCAGCACCAGCGAACTGAAGGACGAGGTCAGCCAATGTTCCAACCTCATGAAGAATCAGAACTTCCGCATAGACAGAATACGCTACCGAGAGAGGTTCAGCAGTGACTGGGCCCGATACAGCCTCGCCCACAAACCCCGACCACTGCAAGAGGTAAACATTCACCACACCGACAAGGGAGGGGCATTGCATCTTTGGTGTATCAAATCAGGAACTACACGGTAAATGGAGAGTGTTGTAGAGCAGAGAGATCTGGGACTACAGGTGCATGGTTTCATAAAGGTGGTGGGTCGGGTGGACAGGTAGTGAAGCCTTCATTGGGAAGGGTTTTGAGGACAAAGGTCGGGACATCATGATACAGTTGCACAAGTTGAGACCGCATTTGGAGTACTGTGGGCAGTTCTGGTCGCCCAGATACAGGAAGGATGTTAGTTTTAAGTTTAGGTTTCAGTTTATTATTCTCACATACAGTGAAAAGTTTTGTTTTGCACACTATCAGTCAGATCATATAATTCTATGCATAAATGCAACCAAGGTGCAATAGGTAGACCAACGGGGAAGATACAGAGAGCAAAATATAGTTCTCAGCATTGTAGCGCACCAGTTCCAGAGGCAAAGCCCAATGTCCGCAATGGGGTAGCGGTGAATCGGACCGTACCCTAGCTTATGGAAGGACTGTTCAGTAGCCCGATAACAGACATGAAGAGGCATTTCCTGAGTCTGGTGTAGCTCCGGTTGCCCAGCTACACAGGATATTATTAAGCTGCAAAGGGTGCAGAAGAGATTCACCAGGATGATACCTGGGCTTGCGGGCTTAAGTTAAAGGGAGAGGTTGAATAGGCCGGGGCAATCATTCATCCAATTCATCCCATTACTCCTCCATCGATGGTCAGGCCTTCAGCTGCCTGGACACCGAGCCCTGGAATTCCGTTCCTAACCCCTGCCTCCTTTTCCGTCTTCAGACTTGTCTTAAAACAATCCTCCTTTGCTCATCAACTTTAATAATTTGTTCTGATCAAATATTTCTTGACATTGTTCTCGTGTGATACTCTGGGCCATTCTGTTTCACTTATTTAGTTTAGTTTAGTGATACAGCACGGAAACAGGCTTTCACCAACCGAGTCAACGTCGACCAGCGATCACCCCATACACTAGCACTATTCTACACACGATTTTACCAAAACCAATTAACCTACAGACCTACATGCCTTTGGAGTGTGGGAGGAAACCAGAGCACTGGACAAAACTCACAAGGTCACAAAGGAGAACGTACAAACTCCACGCAGACAGCATTCGTAGTCAGGGTCGAACCCGGGTCTCAGGCGTTGTAAGGCAGCAACTCTATCGCTGCACCATGTACGTTGTGTAAAATGAAATCTCAGAATAAACACATTCTTCCTGGAGACAAAAGAAACATCAGATCCTGGAGTCCGGAGCAAAACTCAGTGTTGGAGGATCAGACAGCATCAGTCGGAGGGAAAGGTGTCGTGTGCAGTATGTTTTGAGTTGGGACGCTGCATCAGATGCACTGAGAGAAGATCTCAACCCAAAACATCGACCGTCTCTTTTCCTCCACACATGCTGCCTGACCTGCTGAGTTCCTCCAGACATTTGGTGGGATTTTTTCCCATGCTGTTCTTGATGCATTGTATCCCGGTCCTGGATCACTGTGGTCAGACACAATATCCCTCCCCACCACTGAGGCTCTCTCCCCTCTCCTGTCCTTTGCAGGTGCGATCCATAGTCTGGAACCTCCTGCAGAAAAGATTCCGGTCCTTCTGCAAGGTTTATGTGAGCGTCTGTATTAATGATGACTGCACGGCTGATAAGGAAAAACTGGATAGCGTGTTGTTGAGGTAACGCCTCGTTAACTTAAATCCAGCGGTCAACAATCCTTATGTTTAGACCCTTACAAAGACCACCACCGCCGTCATAGATTCATCGAGCTGTACAGCATGGAAACAGACCCTTCAGCCAACCTTGTCCAAGATGGCCAAGATGATGCATTGAATTAGTCCCATTTGCCTGAATTTGGTTCATATCCCTCTACACCCTTCCTATCCATATGTCTGTCCAGATGACTTTTAAAAGTAGCAATTGTGCCTGTTTCTATAGCTTCCTCAGACAGTTAACAGGGTTAATGGGTCAAGTCATTGATCAGTCAAGGTCTTATTGAGTCAGGGAAAGGGCAGTGGGCAACTAGAAACTGCTGCCCTCTCCAGATGGTGCCCTGGGTCTCCCATTGGGTGTGAACCTCCAGAGGTAGAGAGTGAAGAAAGCTAATGGAATGTTGGCCTTCATAACAAGCGGATTTCAGTGCAGGAGTAAAGAGGTTCTTCTGAAGTTGTGTAGGGCTCTGGTGAGACCACATCTGGAGTATTGTGTGCAGTTTTGGTCTCCTAATTTGAGGAAGGACACCCTTGTGATTGAGGCAGTGCAGCGTAGGTTCACGAGATTGATCCCTGGAATGGCGGGACTGTCATATGAGGAAAGATTGAGAAGACTAGGCTTGTATTTACTGGAGTTTAGAAGGATGAGGGGGGATCTTATAGAAACATATAAAATTATAAAAGGACTGGACAAGCTAGATGCAGGAAAATTTTTCCCAATGTTGGGCGAGTCCAGAACCAGAGGCCACAGTCTTAGAATAAAGGGGAGGTCATTTAATACTGACGTGAGAAAAATGTTTTTCACCCAGAGAGTTGTGAATTTATGGAATTCCTTGCCACAGAGGGCAGTGCAGGCTAAATCACGATGGATTTGAGAGTTGGATAGAGCTCTAGGGGCTAGTGGAGTCAAGGGATATGGGGAGAAGGCAGGCACGGGTTATTGATAGTGGACGATCAGCCATGATCACATTCATTGGCGGTGCTGGCTCGAAGTGCCGAATGGCCTCCTCCTGCACCTATTTTCTATGTTTCTGTGTTTCTAGCTGGTGCGGGATCCTGACCGGAGTTCCCTATCTCTACATTAGCTTAGTTTAGTTTATTAGTTTAGTTTACGTTTTGAGCTATAGGGAGAGTTTGAGCAGGCTAGGACTTTCTTCCTTGGAATAAAGGAGGATGAGGGGTCATCTTATAGAGGCGTACAAAATCATGAGGGGAATAGATCAGATAAAAGCGCAGTCTTTTGCCCAGAGTAGGGGAATTGAGAGCCAGAGGACATAGGTTTAAGGGGAGGGGGGAATGATTTAATAGGAACTTTTTTACAGGGTGGGTGATGGGTGTATGGAACGAGCTGTCGGAGGAGGTAGTTGAGGCCGGTAATATTGCAACGTTTAAGAAACATTATGGATAGGACAGGTTTAGAGGGATGTGGGCCAGACACAAGCAGCTGGGACTAGTGTATGGGACATGTTGGTCGGTGTGGAGAAGTTGGGCTGAAGGGCCTGTTTTCACACTGTGTAACTCTATGACTAGTTTAGATTACTATTATTATCACGTGTACTGAGGTAAGTGCACGTGACAATAATACGTGAAATGCTTTTAGTATCGCGCTATCCAGACAGTGAATAGACTGCGTGATTACAATCAAGCTGCCCACAGTGTACAGATACAGGATAAAGGGAATAACGTTTAGTGCAAGTTAAAGTCCGATTAAAGACAGTCCTAGGGTCTCCTATGAGATAGATGTGAGGTCAGGTCCGCTCTCTAGTTGGTGATAGAACGGTTCAGTTGCCTGATAACAGCTGGGAAGAAACTGTCCCTGAATCTGGAAATGTGCGATTTCACATATCTGTACCTCTTGCCTGATGGAAGAGCGGAGAAGAGGGAGTGACCGGGGTGAGAGTGATCCTTGATTCATTTATTATATCGCCTGTAGGTTACAGCCTGTACAAGTTATTCTGTTGCTACCGTTGAGTAGAGCTTTCTTTGCAGGATGAACGTCATCCTCCTCCCGATGGAGCTGGAGAAGCTGTGGTACAGTCTTCCCATCACCTACCCCGTGGAAGCCATCTCACTCAGGAAGTTCCTTCGGCATTTCAGCAGATTGAAGAAGATGAAGGAATCGGGTAGGTGAAGCACCTGCTGGTGATTTGGGTGAAGCAGGGAGGAATTGGAGCAAGGCTATGTCATGCATCTTCAGGCTCATCCTGTAAGGATTTCATTGTTCAAGCTAGGGTGCAGTCCCCATCTCACATCCAACCTCATTGTGAGTCACCAATGTCATCAATGGAAGATTGAGAGGGACATGGGGGCAGTTGGGACTGGTGTAGAAGGGGCATCTTGGTCAGCATGGACAACTTGGGCCTGTTTCCATGTCTTATGCCTCGTGCCACCCTGACCACGCTCTCATCTCACTGCTACCATTGGGAGCGTGAAAACCATGACCTCCAGGTTCAAGAACAGCTTGGTCAACCGTCAGGCTCTTGAACACTGCACAGCACTAACCTCAGGAACTGTGAACTCCTGTGGACTGTGTCTTTGGTTGGACTAGAAACTTCAGGTTTGCATTATTAAGGTTACCAATTATTGCCTATTAATTTATGATATTATTGATTATTAAATATTAATCTGTGTTATTGCATTTATGGGGCTGTTAATGTGTAGCAAGAACAGTGCCCTCCATAGTGTTTGGGACAAAGACCCGTCATTTATTTATTTGCCGCTGTACTCCACAATTTGAGATTTGTAATAGAAGAAAAATCACATGTGGTTAAAGTGCACATTGTCAGATTTTATTAAAGACAATTTTTATACATTTTGGTTTCACCGTGTAGAAATCACAGCTGTGTTTATACATAGTCCCCCCATTTCAGGGCACCATAATGTTTGGGACACATGGCTTCACAAGTGTTTGTAATTGCTCAGGTGTGTTTAATTGCCTCCTTAATGCAGGTATAAGAGAGCACTCAGCACCTAGTCTTTCCTCCAGTCTTTCCATCACTTTTGGAAACATTTATTGCTGTTTATTAACATGAGGACCAAAGTTGTGCCAATGAAAGTCAAAGAAGCCATTATGAGACTGAGAAACACGAATAAAACTGTTAGAGACATCAGCCAAACCTTAGGCTGACCAAAATCAACTGTTTGGAACATCATTAAGAAGAAAGAGAGCACTGGCGAGCTTACTAATCGCAAAGGGACTGGCAGGCCAAGGAAGACCGCCACAGCTGATGACAGAAGAATTCTCTCTATAATAAAGGAAATCCCCCAAACACCTGCCCATCACATCAAAAACATTCTTCAGGAGTCAGGCATGAATTTGGCATTGACCACTGAAGTCCGCAAAAGACTTCATGAACAGAAATACCGAGGCTATACTGCAAGATGCAAACCGCTGGTTAGCTGCATAAATAGGATGGCCGGGTCACAGTTTGCCAAGTAGTACTTAAAGAAGCAACCACAGTTCTGAAAAAAAAGACTTGTGGATAGATGAGACTGAGATTAACTTATATCAGAATGATGGCAAGAACAAAGTATGAAGGAGAGAAGGAACTGCCCAAGACCCAAAGCATACCACCTCACCTGTGAAACACGGTGGTGGGAGTGTTATGGCCTGGACATGTATGGCTGCTGAAGGTACTGGCTCACTTATCGTCATTGATGATACAACTGCTGATGGTAGTAGCGTAATGAATTCTGAAGTATATAGACACATCCTATCTGCTCGTTCAAACAAATGCCTCAAACCTCATTGGCCGCATGATCCAAAACATGCTGCTAAAGCAACAAAGGTGTTTTTGAAAGCTAAAAAATGGTTAATTCTTACGTGGTCAAGTTAATCACATGGTCTGAACCCAATTGAGCATGCCTTTTATATGCTGAAGAGAAAACTGAAGGGGACTAGCCCCCAAAACAAGGATAAGCTAAAGATGGCTGCAATACAGGCCTGGCAGAGCATCGCCAGAAAAGACACCCAGCAACTGGTGATGTCCATGAATCGCAGACTTCAAGCAGTCATTGCATGCAAAGGATATGCAACAAAATATTAAACATGACTACTTTCATTTACATGACATTACTGTGTCCCAAACATTATGGTGCCATAAAATGGGGGGGGGGGGGGACTATGTATAAACACAGCTGTAATTTCTACATGGTGAAACCAAAATGTATAAAAATGGCCTTTATTAAAATCTGACAATGTGCACTTTAACCACATGTGATTTTTTTTCTATTACAAATCTCAAATTGTGGAGTACAGAGGCAAATAAACAAATGATGGGTCCTTGTCCCAAACACTATGGAGGGCTCTGTAGATTGGGGTGGCACAGTGGAGAGGCCTTACAGCGCCAGGCCCCGGGTTCCATGCTGCCCTCCGGGGCTGTCGGTACGGAGTTTGTACGTTCTCCCTGTGACCACGTGACTTTCCCCACGGTGCTGCGGTTTCCTCCAACGCTCCAACAATGTACAGGATTGGCTTTGGTAAAAGAAAAATGTAAATTGTCCCTCGGATGTAGGATAGGGCTATTGTACGGGGTGATCGCTGGTCAGCGTGGCTTCAGTGAGCCGAAGGATCTGTTTCCTTGCTGTAGGCCTAAAATCTAAAGTAAAATAAAGTAAGAACTTTATTGTGTGGGTAGGAACTGCAGATGCTGGTTTACACAGAAAAAAGGCACAAAATGCTGGAGTAACGCTGTGGGTCAGGCAGCATCTCTGGAGAAAGGGAATAGGTGACGTTTCGGGTGGAGACCCGTCTTGGGCCCCTCTCAATCTGACTCTATTCCTTTTCTCCAGAGATGCTGCTTGACTCGCTGAGTTAGTCCGGCACTTTGTGCCTGTCTTTGTAAGATTGACATTGTCCTGTTGCCTGAAAGACTGTTGCTTGTTGGTAAAGGCCTTCCGCCGAGCCCTGTGGCCCCGATCCTCAGCAAGGTGCGGCGTGACGTTGTCAAGCACTGGGCCGAGCTGAAGTCCATCCTGAAGGAGCGAGACCCACACGGCACTGGACTGGTTCCCTTCAGGGACATCCAGGCCATCTGCATGAGCCTGCGGTGGAACCTCCTGCCCACCGAGATGGATAAGCTGTGCGCAGCCTTCGACCTGGGCCAGAGTGCAGAGTTTCACTACATCCCCTTCCTGAAATCCTACACAAAGAAACAAAAAGGTAAAAAACTTCGATCAACATCTACTCACTGCCACCTCCCCCTCCCTCCTGCTTTACAAACCCTTCATGTTCTCTTGTGTGTAGGGAGGATCTGCAGATGCTGGTTTAAGCCGGTGATGGACACAAAAAGCTGGGTCAGTCTGAAGAAGGGTCCCGACTCGAAACGTCTTTGTTTTCCAGATATGCTGCCTGACCCGCTGAGTTTCTCCAGCTTTTTGTGTCTATCCTCATGCTCTCTCCCTCGTTCTCACTCTAATCCACCCTTCCAGGCGTGGCAACTCCATGGAGCGGCTGGTAGTCCTGCTGCCTTAGCGCCGGAGATCCTTGTTCAATCCTAACCTTGGGTGCTGCCTGCGTGGAGTTTTCATGTTCTCCCTGTGACCCCGTGGGTTTCCTCCACGTGCTCCGGCTTCCTCCCATATCCGAAGACGTGCGGGTTTGTCGGTTAATTGGTCTCTGTAAATTGCCCCTAGTGTGTAGGGAGTGGATGCGGAAGTGGGATAACATCGACCAAATGGTTGGCCTGGACCTGATGGGCCGAAGGGTCTGTGTCCCTGCTGCATCTTTCAATTATTTCAATCAATCAATCTTCCCTCCCTCTTTCCGCAACCTTCTACCACTATCCCGGCACCTGTCCTCCCTCACATTGTGGCATCCTTCAGCCCAGGTACATGGATAGGGAAGGTTTACCCACTCCACCTTCCCCCCCCTCCCTCTCTGCTGCATAAAGGTGCGAGGGGCGTCACAGACCCCACCCTGCACTCCGACTGTGGACCTTCCATCTCCGCGCTGGAGGCAAGAGACTAAAGCACAACGGCAACATTCAAACGCACAACCCGCTCACAATATCTTTAATGTTAATGGATGATATATTATCTCCCAGGGACGGTGTAGCGATGAAGGAGCCAATTCTGGAATGGTGTCTGACGACATTGAAGCAACATTCAGATCTGGCCTTTCTCAGCGAGCCTGGGCAACGTGGACCATGCCGGAGACATAGCTGGAACCAGGCAGGGAGTTCGTGCCTGGCTACTCTTACCTAACCAATGTTGTCAGCTGGTGGTTTTCATAGCTGATTTTCATAGTAAAGTGGATGTCCACACTGTAGATTGTAAACTGGTCATCTTCCCCACTCTTTCCCACTCCTCCTCTCCGCATCCAGACCTCTCTATCCTTCCCTCCCCCTCTCCTTCTCTCTCCATCCAGACGTCTCACTCATTCCCCCTCTCCTGCCCCCCCCCTTCTCCTCTCCCCTAAGCAGGCCTCTCACCCTCTGCTTTACCCTTCGCCACCTGCACCCTTCCTCCACCCCCCTCATTTCCCTCTCAAGCCTCCCTGCCCTCCCACTTCCCTCCTCTCTGTCCCATCCTCCACTCTCCCTGCCCGCTTCCAAAGTCCAGGTGTTGTCCTCTGGAAACTACATGTTCAGCATCTCTTATTCCGCTTGGGTATCTTAAAACGTAACGGTATAAATGCTGAATACTCCAATTTGAAGTGCACCCTATTTACCCTCTCTTTCCTTTGGCCCCTCCTGGGTCCACCCTCTATCTACCCTGATGTGCACATATTTCATCCAACTTCCAGCCCCACAACCAGCCCGCCCCTACTGCAACTCCATACGCTAAACTTGCCATCCCATCCCCCATTTCCCTTTTATCCACAAATGCTTTGCGTTGTGGGGTAGAATGGGTGGGGGATGTGGTTCAGGGTTCATCTCAGTGCCACTTCCATCTGGTTGCCCAAGGCTGTGTATGGGGCCCTGTCCCACCCAGTAACCAGGACTAACGTTGACCCCAACACTGTGGGATGATCAATGGCTCAAACACATCAAGATGCCATCATTGACAGTGTGTCTGTGTGTGTGGCACGGGAAACAACTTACTGAGATACAACAGCCTCATTTTAAAAAAGGAATTAGAAACGTAGAAAAATAGGTGCAAGGGTAGGCCATTCGTCCTTTCCAGTCAGCACCGCCTTTCAATATGATCATGGCTGATCATCCAAAATCAGTACCCCGTTCCTGCTTTCTCCCCTTATCCCTTGATTCCGTTAGCCCTAAGAGCTAAATCTAACTCTCTCGTGAATACATCGAGAGAATCAGGATTCATACATCAAGAGAGAATTGGATCAATATTTGAACAAGAAGACTTTCATTCATTAGGGGTGACTGTGGGTGCTAATAGGACTAGAGTAGAGCTCCAACTGTAGGGCTAGCATTGTCACAATGGAACAAATGGCCTTCATGCATTGCTAATCTAGAATGCAAGTGATTTGATGACTGACTATTAAACAATCACAAATCAATACTTTATCATTGCTGTGTTGTCTGTGAGTCGGACACATTCCCAAGGATTAACATATAACATAAGGATTGACATAAAATAACATATAATTCACTGTACTTAGGGGGGAGGGGAGGGGGGGGGGAGAGAGGGGGGAGATGGGGGGGGAGAGAGGGGGGAGAGGGGGGGAGGGGGGGAGGGGAGAGAGGGGGGGGAGAGGGGGAGAGGGTGGACTTGAACTCGGCGAGTGGGGCGGACAGCGAGCGGGCAGGGTGGACAGCGAGCGGGTGGGCGACGGCAAAAGGACTGCGAGTCTTGGGGGGGAGGTGACGTCACTCGCAGCGCGTGGAACACAGCGCAGCAGGCCTCGCGCAGCAGACCCATTGTGACATCATCAGCGAGACCTCGTTTATTTTCAAAGTTATTTCAGATTTGTGAACATTTTCATAAATAATTCGAGAAATAAAGCTCGAATTTTTCAGATAAGGCGATTTCGGACTCCAGGGGATAAATCTCTATCGGAATATGTGAAAATGTTACCGTTAGCACGTCGGTTTTTTGAGAAGATGTGATTATACACAACAAAATACACACACAAATAAATACATCCACATACAAGATCAGTCTTTTAAGTAAATAATATATAATAGATAGTAGATATGATATGACGTGTATTAAAGAAGATTGAAACTGAGCATGCGTAGCTGACACTGCAGTTTACTTAAATCAGATTCTGTTTTCTGTTGTCAAAGGGCAAATGGCAATCATAAAAAAATAAAATAAGGTCAAAAGGGTGACAGATGCGCTTATCTGTAATGATGTGGAATTAGGGTGTTTAATCTGCTGTGCATTTCGGAGTTGCGCGATGTATATTTGTAAGACCATTTTGAAGAAGGGAAACCTCTAAAGTGTTTGCAATGGTAAACAGAACATCAAAAGGATAGTCTATACATAAAGAGCAGACGAATCTTTGTTCGTTGAGCAATCTCCTAGATTACTCCCAGTGACCACTGTATTTGGCGTTCCTGAATAAAGTCTTGATTGCCTTTCCAGATATTTGTGTTGCATTTTAAAGTTTTCTTTAACGGTGTTCAAGAGCCTGATGGTTGTTGGGAATAAACTATTCTTGAACCTGGTGGTCACGGTTTTCAGGCTCCTGTACCTTCTTCCCGATGGCAGCAGTGAGGTGAGAGTGTGGCCAGGGTGGTGTGGGTCTCTGATGATGCTGGCTGCCTCTCTGAAGGTGGTGGGGAGGTCAGTGCCTGAGATGTACCTGACATTGTCCACTGTGCTCTGTTTGGTTTTTTTTTCCCCCATGAGCTTGGTAACCAGCTTTTTTCTTTTTTCTTTTATTTTTGTTATCAAAAAATGTATTCAATTATTAAAAAAATAATATTTACACTGCAATAAAACAAGTCAGAACCCACCACCATAATACAATACAAACATATATCCATAATAAACTACAATACAACTATGTTACAATCGATACATTCAACACCCTGCGGAGCCCAGCGGTCCCAGAACTCCCCCAGGGTGCCCGTGGACAGGGTGTATTCCCTTTCTAACCCCACCCGGGCACGGACGCAACTCCGGAAAAGGGGCAGGCAGCCAGTTCGGGTAGAGCCCTCCACCGCCTGGCGCCTTGACTCGCGGATGGCCAGCTTGGCCAGGCCCAGGAACAACCCAACCAGCACATCGTCAGCCCTACCCTCTCCCCTACGCACAGGGTGTCCAAAGATGAGAATGGCGTGTGAAAATTGCAACCAGAAGGCAAGGAGCAGCCCCTTCAGGTATTCAAACAGTGGCTGCAGCCTCACACACTCCATGTACACGTGGCACACAGGCTCTTCCAGCCCGCAACAGTGGCCGGCGGCTGCCGAGTCTGTGAACCGCGAGAGAAACAGGTTGCAGGGAACACCTCGGTGCAATACCCTCCACCCCAGGTCCCTAATCCACTGTGCTCTGTAGTCTGCTTCGTTCTTGCATGTTGGTGTTATCAAACAAAGCCATTGACATCACCGTGATATTAACTACATTTGGCATGTCACCGAATGCTCTATCAAATATATACAGGTGTACGGTAAAGAGCGACTAACTAAATGGTTGTATTGCAGCCTGGTTCGGTAACTCATATGCCCAGGAACGAAGAACACGACTGAGAGTGGTGGACACTGCCCAGTCCATCACAGGTACTGACTGCCCCATTGAAGGGATGTACAGGAGGAATTGTCTCAAAAAGGCAGTCGGCATCATCAGAGATCCACACCACCCTGGCCACGCTCTCATCTCGCTGCTACCATCGGGAAGAAGGTACTGGAGCCTGAGATCTGTGATCTCCGGGTTCAGGAATAGCTTCTTGGCAGCAAGCGTCAGGCTCTTGAACACTGCACGACACTAACCTCAGCAACTGTGATCTGCGATGGACCGTGGCTTTGGTTGCACTATGGACTGTGGTTTTGCACTATGATGGTGACCTAATATTACGGTTATTCCATTGTATTGCTGATTATATACATTACCGTGACTGAAGGAAAGGACGTTGTTCCTCTTGTTGGAATAATACTGACCAAGGGCGTGTAACGGTCTGAATCGACCATCACCATGTGACCGGGTGACTGGGTCTGGTGTCGTCTTTAGCCGAGCTGCTGACTGCGTAGCACAGAGCTTTCCACCCACATAAGCACATCTCTAGGTCATCAGAGGCAAAACATGTCCCTGCAGACCAACTGTGGGTAGCTTTCAAAACAGGAAGATATTTTTGTAAAATTGCCCCTAGTGTGCAGAATAAAAGGGTGCCCTTTTGCAATGGAGGTGAAGAGGAATATCTTTAACCAGACACAAAAGTCTGGAGTAATTCAGCGGGTCAGGTAGCATCTCTGGAGAAAAGGAATAGGTGACGTTTTGGGTCAGAAACCTTCTTCAGACTGAAAAGGATTGAAATTTCTTTAGCCAAAGGGTGATGAATCTGTGGAAGCCAAGTCATTGGGTGTTTTTAAAGCGGAGATTAACAGGTTCTTGATGAGTAATAAAGGTACCCAAAATTGCTCACAATAGTCTAAACGTGGCCTTACCAGCAACTTATAAAGCCTCCACATTACATCCCTGTTTTGTATACAAACCCTCTTGAAATAAATGCTAGCATTGAATTTACTTTCTTTACGGAGATGTCGGAGACCTTAAATCTGGAAAAAATTAGATTTGTCTTAATTGACAAACCTGAATTATTTATTAGAATATGGTCCCCGTTCATAGATTATTTGAAGGGGTAGAATGGGCCGGCGCTGAGGCTCGACGGAAGCTTGAACCCAGGACTAGACGAATAGTTTTGTTTTCTTACCTATGGACCTATCTCCTAAGTTGTATTATAAAATTTAAAAAATAAGTTTAAAAAAAATAAATAAATGCTAGCATTGAATTTACTTTCTTTACTACTGAGTGAGTCTGCTTTCTTTACTACTGATTTGGTAACAAAGGCTCGTTTCCACGTTGTATCTCTAACCTAAAATCTCCCTCCCCACAAGGCCCTTAACCCTCCTCATGTGCATCAGGGGGCTATTAGGAAGCCAGCTACTGAAAAGGCTGAATTCACAGCAGACATCATGAGATTACAGATACTGTATGTTCGTTATGGTGACCTGTAACTCAGACTCTCCAGCTCACTCTTTTAGTTTAGTGTACCGAGTGTACAGTGAACCCAGGTACAGTGGAAAGCTTTTGTTGCATGCTAACCAGTCAGCTGAAAGACTAGACGTGATATACATTTACAGTGTACAGATATATGGTAAAGGGAATAACGTGAATAACGTTAAGTGCAAATTAAAGCCAGTACAGTTTGATCAAAGCATTCTCATTTGGACAGTAACATCTGCAAAAAATTGCAATGGTGAGTGGAGATTTAATCTCCCTTGGGGACATTAAATGGTATATTGCCTGAAGACTGCAATGACCAGGTTCAGGACTAGCTACTTCCCCACAGCCATCAGGCTATTAAACCTGGCCCGGACAAAACTCTGAACATTAATAACCCATTATCTGTTATTTGCACTTTATCAGTTTATTTATTCATGTGTGTATATATTTATATAATGGTATACGGACACACTGATCTGTTTTGTAGTCGATGCCTACTATGTTCTGTTGTGCTGAAGCAAAGCAAGAATATCATTGTCAGGGACACACGACAATAAACTCACTTGAACACTTGAACTATATTGGTGACAAGTCGGACTAAGGACTGGTGACGAGAGTGCGGCCAGCAGGTGGAGCTCCAAGACCACCAGCCCTGTAAATCCAGTCTATCTCAGCAGCATCTCTTCACACAGAGATAGACACACACTGCTGGAGTAACCCAGCAGGTTAGGCAGCGCCCCTGGAGAACATTGTAGGGCGATGTTTCGGGTTGGAACCCTAAGAAGAGTGCCGACCAGAAACATCACCCATCCTTTTTCTCCAGAGGTGCTGCCTGACCCGCTGAGTTACCTCAGCACTGTGTGTCTACTTTTGGTATAAATCAGCATTGGCCTTTCTTTCTGCACGTCTCTGCACACGGACTCGGGCAGAGTAGATGTGCTGCCATTAATCAAAGTCACAGTCAAACAGCAGAGGCAGGCCCTTCGGCCCAAACCTGTCCAAGATTTAATTGGAAACAGGGGAAACATTTTTTATAAATACAGAAACCGCTGCCAGAGGAGGTAGTTGAGGCAGGTACCATCACAATACTTAAAACACATTTGGACGGTTATAAGGATTGGAAAGGACTAGGATATGGGCCAAACGCAGGCAGGTGGGCATGCCGACTGGCATGGTCAAGTTTGGCCGAAAGGTCCGTTTCCATGCTGCTTAACGTTAGTCCTGCCTGCCTGCATTTGGCCCATATCCCTATAAACCATTCCAGTTCATGTAACATCAGTATTGATGTGGATAGAGAACTGGCTGGCAGACAGGAAGCAAAGAGTAGGAGTAAACAGGTCCTTTTCAGAATGGCAGGCAGTAACTAATGGGGTACCGCAAGGCTCAGTGCTGGGACCCTAGCTATTTACAACATATATTAATGATTTGGACAAGGGAATTGAATGCAACATCTCCAAGTTTGCGGATGACACCAAGCTGGGGAGCAGTGTTAGCTGTGAGGAGGATGCTAGGAGGCTGCAAGGTGACTTGGAAAGGCTGGGTGAGTGGGCAAATGCATGGCAAATGCAGTATAATGTGGATAAATGTGAGGTAATCCACTTTGTAGGCAAAAACAGGAAAGTAGACTATTATCTGAAAGGTGGTCGAGTAGGAAAAGGGGAGATGCAACGAGACCTGGGTGTCATGGTACACCAGTCATTGAAAGTAGGCATGCAGGTGCAGCAGGCCGTGAAGAAAGCGAATGGTATGTTAGCATTCATAGCAAAAGGATTTGAGTATAAGAGCAGGGAGGTTCTACTGCAGTTGTACAGGGTCTTGGTGAGACCACACCTGGAGTTTTGGTTTCCAAATCTGAGGAAAGACATTCTTGCCACAGAGGGAGTGCAGAGAAGGTTCATCAGACTGATTCCTGGGATGCCAGGACTTTCATATGAAGGAGGACTGGATAGACCTGACTTGTACTCGCTAGGATTTAGGGGGGGATCTTATAGAAACTTACAAAATTCTTAAGGAGTTGGACAGGCTAGATGCAGGAAGATTGTTCCCAATGTTGGGGAAGTCCAGAAGAAGGGGTCACAGTTTAAGGATAAGGGGGAAATCTTTTAGGACAGAGATGAGAAAAACATTTTTCACACAGAGAGTGGTGAATCTGCCTCAGAAGGTAAATGTGGCCAGTTCATTGGCTATATTTAAGAGGGAGTTAGATGTGGCCCTTGTGGCTAAAGGGATCAGGGGGTATGGAGAGAAGGCAGGTACGGGATACAGAGTTGGATGATCAGCTATGATCATATTGACTGGCAGTGCAGGCTCGAAGGGCCGAATGGCCTACTCCTGCACCTATTGTCTATGTTTCTAACAGCCCAAATGTATTTTAAATGTTGTGATAGTACCTGCCTCATCTACCTCCTCTAGCAGCTCGCTCCATACACCCCCCCCCACCCCCCACCCCCCACCCACCCTCAGCATGGAAAAAGTTGCCTCTCAGGTTCCTATTAAACCTTTCCCCTCTCACCTTAATCCTATGTATTCTGGTTCTTGATTCCCTTACCCTCCCAACAACCGACCTGGCTTTGGAACACTTGCTAGTAACCATATGTGCCCCAACCAAAGAACCATAAAGCTGCAACATGACTTCCTGACTCTTATACCTGATGCCCCAACTAGTGAAGGCAGGCATACCATACCGCCCCAACAAGTGAAGGCAGGCATACCGTACCACTAATTAATTGTGTTTACCTGGAGAGGACATAAAACTGTATCTCGTACAAGTTTTACTGCATCTCGGCGCATGTAAGAATAATAAATAATTTGGGTGGGAGTGGTGCAGTCCTTGGATCAATCCTGACTATGGGTGTAGTCTGTACAGAGTTTGTAGGTTTTCCCTATGACCTTGTGGGATTTCTCTAGGTGCTCCGGTTTCCTCCTACATTCCAAATATATGCGGCTGCGTAGGTTAATTGGCTTCTGTAAATTGTCCCTGGTGCGTCGAATAGAATTTGTGTGGGTGATTGTTGGTTGGTACGGACCCGGTGTACCGAAGGCCCCGTTTCCACACTGTCTCCAAACTAAATTAAAAATTCTAAACCAAGCCATCAAACGTGTTCCATTCAATAGTTTTTATTGATTATTTTGGTATTAAATATATTTTTTAGTAGAGCTATATTTCCAGTTTACAGCTGTTGAGGTTTTCACAGAGTTGATGCAACAAGACGTGTATCAAAAGCAGTGCCTCCAGCATTCCAAGGCTGACCTTTAACTAAAAGATCAAGCTCGGGTTTCACCCATTTACAGTAACACAAGTCGCAAGAGCTCTTGCTTTTTCCAGTTCAGGTCCCCAGGGAATCTCCCCACCCACATGCAGGCGATGGGGAGGGGGAAACATTACCTCCTGCAGGAGAGAAATTGTGGCCAAACCACGGTAAAACGCCAATAAACAGTACCCGGCGGTAAACGCTAAAGATGTCCTTCCACAACAGGACTCTAGTGTTAAGTACCTTGATATTCCTCTCTAAGTTACACGTTGTTCTGCATCATATTGGGTGATGCAGGAGTACAGCAGTCAGAAATATGTACAGTATAATGTCAGCGCAGAGAACATTTGGAAAGCCTTCTATTGGTCTGGAGTGTTGGGTCAAACTTGTCCAAGCATTTGGAACCAATGCAAAGTACATATTCCCCCAGAGAGGAAACAAAGAAGGGTCGACTTAACGTAGAACCAGACAGTTGGAGTGACACCTGGAAGAATGTTCTCACAAAGCTGTGAGGAACTCCTCCTGGTCCATGGAATCTAGACACCAGTGGGGATAACTTGAGGTAGTGGCAATTGGAAATGTTCCAACTGAAGGATAGTATGGGTTCAGAGGGCTGAATGGCCTGCTCTTCTTCTTCTTGCAAAGACAGTTCCTTGACTCTGTAGTGATGACTCGAGAGGTTCCTGCACCCGACTGGGGTACGTTGTGGACGACACAACCACACACCACTCCCATAAGTTCCAACACTATTACCCAGGGCAGGGGCAGTTGATAATTGGGGGGGGGGGGGGGGGGGGGGGGGGGGGGGGGGGGGAGGGGGGGGGAGGAGGTTCTCCAGAGAAGAGGACTTCACCCCCGGCACCACCCCCTTGTGGGGAACGAAGCACTTTCCACCGACGTGCTGGTGCACATCCAACCAAAGTAACGAGCATCGGAGGCCACAGCCTGATGTCTGCTGCTGGAGACGGTGGCAGTAGCGAAGGGCTTGTGTAGAGAACAGAGGCTCCCGCCCAACACCACCCCAGTCAAGCAGGGAGACTGAAGGCACCTCAGTCACCCCACCAACAAACTCATGGAACCAGCTTGGCCATAGCAAGGTGCAACAGCATCCAATTCAGCCATGAATACCCACTCTCCCTCCCTCCATCCATTCACTCGGGAGTATGCACAGAACCAACACACACAAGGCAGATGGTTAGTTTGGGACCCTGGAATGGTTGGGGCCATGACCCGCCCCATAACTCAGTCCCCAGCTTCCTACCCTGACTCGGGAGAGTTAGAAACTTCGGAACAAGCAACCTTCCCTCATCGCACAAGGACACAGAGCACTGGAGCAGCCTACTGGGTCAGGAAGCATCTTTGGAGAACATGGATCTGGGTCGGGACGCTTCATCAGATCGATCTTCCCCACACGTTTCCCTGAAAGGTGAACTGCCGAGAATTGAACCCAGATAGTCCATGCCAAAAAGCGCTGGGCAATCATGGACCTGGACAGCATGATTCCATGAATAAGCAGACCGACTGTGGACCACTCTGCCCTCTAGTCCTGCCTGAAGACATTTCTGCTCTGATAAACATCTAACATTTTAGCTTCCACCAACCACCCCGGACAACCTGCCTCACCCTCTGCCGCTACAGAATGCCCTTCCAGGGCACCTGGCCAGCTCACTCACCATTTTACCTCCACCTGAATCACAAATATAAATACAAAAACATAAATACAGAAGGAGCGAGGAACAGCCCTTGCACTTTGCTGACTGCAGGACGGTTTGCCCATGAAATCCGTCTCCTATGGTGTCCGTGGAGCAATCTAGAGACCATGGTTCAGTAGTAAGAGACACCATTAGCCAGTGCTGTAACTAATGGCTAGGAATGTCCCCGTATTGGTCCTTATCGGGCTGCTCCGATTCCCACTGTCTGTGGGCATCCAGGGGGCAGGGAGAGTTCAAGGGGCTGCCCTCTCGCAGTGTAATCCCCCGCACCACAATATTATTTTTCAATGGTCAGAGGATATTTTTTAAAGTTAAATACAAAGTCCTGCTTTAGTGTTTTGCAGCCCAGAGAAGGTGGAGTGAGATCACGTGCAACTCCTCACCCCAGGGCCACAGAGATGGGCAGGATGCAGAGTGGACAGGCCGAGACTGGATAACCTCCAGGGTCAGTTCCTCCCCACCCACCCACCCACCACAGTCAGTATCTCCGCTCCCGCCTTCTCCAGAAGGAGACTCGGATGAAGGAAGGCCAAAGGTGGCGGACGCAGGTGTAGCACGGGGACAGAGTCGGGCTGGGGACACGGGCCGGTAGGAAGAGCCCCCGGTCATCGATGGAGAGGTTAACACCCGGTGGGGAGTCTTGAGGCAAAGCTCGACCAAGGAAGGCCAGTCAATGAAGATCCAAGGCTGGGATGTGGGCAGTGAGCGCACAGCAAGATCCCATGGGCAGCAATGTGCGATCACCCGCGGTTAAATATTGACCTGTGCACCACCGATCGGTATCACTGGAGCAGACCCGAGAGGGGCTACCCTGCCCCAGTCCACTGCCCGCACTCCCCCTTCCCGGCTGCCAGAGTCCCGTCACTCCTTGGCCCGGGACCCCCCACTCATCACCAGGTAATTGTCCTCGCCCCGTCCCGGGGGGCGGTGGGAGGGGGCCGAGGGTCCATCCTTCACGGCAGAGCGGGCCAGAGTGGCCGGCTGGGCCTTGGGCCTAGGCCTAGAGGTTTCGGGTGTCCGAGCCGGGCCCTGGAGCAACTTCACTGGGGCCAGGGGGTCACGAGGGGTGCGAGGGGAGGGGGAAGGGGCGGGGGAGGCCGCAGGGGCCCGGGACAGGCCTGAGGCCTTGGTTGGGACAGGCCCTGCGGTAGGCACGGCCCTGCGACGGTGCGAGGGGGGTGCCGGAGAACGGGCGCTCAGCTTGGGAGCGGGTTCAGCCGCGCCCAGCCTCGGGGGTCTCCTCAGCGGGGTCCTGCCCGGAGTCCTGGGGGAGGCCCGGGCCTGGCGGCATCGTCCAGCTCCGAGCCTCGGGGTCAGAGGTAGCTCAGGGGCAGGGGAGCAGACCCGGATGCTGGGGGATGGCCGGGCGGGGGAGTGGGCGCAGCTGCAGTGGGGGGAGGGGCGGGGGGTCTTGGGGCGGGGGGCTCCAGACCGCTCCCACGCCACGATCTTCTCCTCCAGAGCGGTGAGGTGCAGCACACGGCATGGGTCATGCTTGAGTAGGAAGCCCTGTAGCGTGTCCCAGCCACCGCCAACACGCACCATCACGTGCTTCCCGTGCAGCATCTGCAAGCAGAGGGGAGAGTCATGCAGCACCAAAACAGGCCCTTCAGCCCAACCCGCCCATGCCAATCACAATGCCCCATCCGGACTTGTCCCACCTGCCTGCAGTTGGCCCACATCCCTCTAAACCCCGTCCTACAATGGCACAGCAGGTAGAGCTGCTGCCTCAGTGCCAGAGACCTGGGTATTAGGGCCAGGTTTGAAGCAGATGTGCCCAGCAAGCTCTTTTTAATCTACCTACGTATCTATTATCCATCCGCGTGTGTTGACTGAACCTCAAGATAGATCACCCATGGTCAAGGCCACTGACCTCCTAATGGAGGGCCATCAACATAGAAACATAGAAAATAGGTGCAGGAGTAGGCCATTCGGCCCTTCGAGCCTGCACCACCATTCAATATGATCATGGCTGATTATCCAACTCAGTATCCTGTACCTGCCTTCTCTCCATACCCCCGATCCCTTTAGCCACAAGGGCCACATCTAACTCCCTCTTAAATATAGCCAATGAACTGGTCTCAACTATCTTCTGTGGCAGAGAATTCCAGAGACTCACCACGCTCTGTGTGAAAAATGTTTTCCTCATCTTGGTCCTAAAGGAATTCCCCCTTATCCTTAAATGTGACCCCTTATTCTGGACCTCCCCAACATCGGGAACAATCTTCCTGCATCTAGCCTGTCTAACCCCTTAAGAATTTTGTAAGTTTCTATAAGATCCCCCCTCAATTTCCTAAATTCCAGCAAGTACAAGCCGAGTCTATCCAGTCTTTCCTCATATGGAAGTCCTGACATCCCAAGAATCAGTCTGGTGAACCTTCTCTGTACTCCCTCTATGGCAAGAATGTCTTTCCTCAGATTTGGAGACCAAAACTGTATGCAATACTCCAGGTGTGGTCTCACCAAAACCCTGTTACAACTGTAGTAGAACCTCTCTGCTCCTATACTCAAATCCTTTTGCTTTCTTCACTGCCTGCTGCAGCTGCATGCCTACTTTCAATGACTGGTGTACCATGACACCCAGGTCTCGTAGCATCTCCCCTTTTACTAATCGGCCACCATTCAGATAATAGTTTACCCTCCTGTTTTTGCCGCCAAAGTGGATAACCTCACATTTATCCACAACATACTGCATCTGCCATGTATTTGCCCACTCACCCAGCCTATCCAAGTCACCTTGCAGCCTCCTAGCATCCTCCTCACACCTAACACTGCCCCCCAGCTTCGTGTCATGCTCAAACTTGGAGATGTTGCATTCAATTCCCTCGTCCAAATCATTAATATATATTGTAAATAGCTGGGGTCCCAGCACTGAGCATTGCGGTCACTGCCTGCCATTCTGTAAAGGACCCGTTTACTCCTACCCTTTGCTTCCTGTCTGCCAGCCAGTTCTCTATCCACATCAATACAGAACCACCAATACCGTGTGCTTTAAGTTTGTAACATTACACATTAGTCCTTTCATTCACCCGCTCCAAACCCTTCACTGAACCACAATATGGATCCCAGCGAGCAGTTCAAATCCATGCCCTCACAACGAGTTCTGGGTTCCCTCTCCACGTCACATCGTAGACTTACCCTAATGAAAAGTATCTTCTGACCCAGGCGATAGCGGCCTTCGGATAAGAACTCGATAGAGAACCGGTGGGAACATTTGCAAGGAGGATCGTTTGCAATTACTTTCACCTGAGCATAACAGAACGATGAAACATAGAAAGAAGGAACTGTAGGCGCTGGCTTACAAAAACAAGACACAAAGTGCTGGAGTAACTCTTTGGGTCAGGCAGCGTCTTTGGAGAACATGGATCGCTGATGTTTTGGGTCCGAAGTAGAGTCTCAACCCGAAATGTCATCTATCCGTGTTCTCTGGGGATGCCTGACCCAAAGAGTTCCTCCAGCTCTGTGCATCATAATAAAATGACAGTGGAAAGTGAAATTACAGTCAATGTGTCTTGATGGGGGAGGGGGGGGCAAATGGCCGAGGGGCCCAATGCAGCACAGTTCCGCAGCTGGAGAGTTGCGGCCTTACAGCGCCAGAGTCCTGGGTTTGATCTTGACTACAGGTGCCGAGTGAACGGAGTTTGTATGCTTTCCCTGTGACCACGTGGGGTTTCCCCGGGTGCTCCAGTTTCCTCCCACATCCTAAAGATATACAGGTTTGTATATCTGATTTTCTTTAGGATGTGGGAGAATAGACAGGTCGGTCGGTCGGTGTGGACTCGGTGGACCTAATGCCCCTGTCCCACTTAAGAAACATGAACGGAAACCTCTGGAGACTTTGCGCCCAACCCAAGGTTTCCGTGCGGTTCCCGGAGGTTTTTGTCGGTCTCCCTAATGTTCGAAAGTGGTTTCCGCTTCTTCTATGTTCCGCCGATTATTTCAAAAAATTCAAAACCGGCCGCGACTAAAAATAAGTTGCCATTTTAAAAATCAGTAATTTTTTTAGTTGAAGCTGGTTGCGATGCGAGTTGAAGGCGGTTGCCAGAGGTTGCAGGTAGTGGATGGTAAGACCTCCCTGGTGGAATAAAAATGGGTGAAAAAAAGGTCTTACCTTCCACTACCTGCAACCACTTTCAACTAGCATCACAAATAATCGCAGGAACATAGCAAGAAGCGGAAACCACTTTCGACCATTAGGGAGACCGACAAAAACCTCCGGGAACCGCACGGAAACCTTGGGTGGGGCGCAAAGTCTCCTGAGCTTTCCGTTCAGGTTTCCTAAGTGGGACAGGGGCCTAAGGGTCTGTTTCTGCGCTGTATCTCTAAGGTCTAAAGATAGTTGGGATTGGAGACAAAAACACAATTGGAAAGATCCCCAACACCCTTTAGAAAATGCTTCAGTTCCCCTTTCAACTTGGTTTTTAATGTCACAAGGTTAAATCTGAAAACACTGAGAGCATCTAAACAAAATACATTCATTGATATAGAACACAGATGGTAGACGGCACTCACCGCTTGGTGAAGCTCTTTGTTATGACAACTTGGCTTTGGTTTTTCAGCATGAGCGACATGTTTGGAGTTGGTCAGCAGGGATTCCTCGAGTTCAATTTCCTTCTCTAGTTTCACTAGCACCGGAGGCTCCACCCCAAAGCTTCAACACAGAGCCACAATCAGTGCTCACCAACACTACACACCGTTCAAACATCAAACAAATGTGCAATTGCTCCAAAGTTCAGCTGAAATGACATCGAGTCGACAGCACAGAGACCTCACTGCTCCGTGCCCATGTGCCCCAATGTACCACCACCCATCTCTTCTCCCCTCTCCCATCGGGGAAGAGGTACGGAAGTGTGAAAACGCACACCTCCAAATTCACAGACAGTTTCTTCCCAGCTGTTATCAGGTAACCGAACCATCCCATCACCAACCAGAGAGCGGTCCTGGCCTCCCATCTACCTCATTGGGGATGTTTGATCCATAATCAGACTTTATCAGATCTCGCTGTTATATCTTGTACTTCATATTGTGCTCCTTATCCTCTACCTGTGTGCTGTGCACAGCTTGACTGTAATCATGCATAGTCTTTTCTTTGACTGGCTAGCACACAACAAGCTTTTCACTGTACCTTGGTGCATGTGATAATAATAAACTAAGTTAAACTCTCCATCTTACACATGGATTAAAAAAAAAAAAAATACCCCCCAAAACTGTTTATCCCCCGGCAGCTTATTCTCTGCACGCCAATCTCCAAAGTTACTTTTAAACAGCTCTCTATTTCCCCAAGCAAAATTGCATTACAATCTATTCAGTCTGTGTAATACAAATGGTGTTCCCCAATTCATTGATCGCCATATATCCAATTCATGTTGTGGAAACGCGTTACAGCAGAACTGCCTGCGTTGAGGAGGAGCCACGGTCATGTTGAACAACAGAGCAGGGCCAAGTGGTCCCATTCTGTGTGGACACTTCCATGCAAGCTAATGGGCCAATCTAACAGATGTTTCAGCTGGCCAAAGAATTTGATAAGATGGGCAAAGACTAACAATTTCAACCGTGTAGGCAAGTGGAAAGGATACAAAGTGGAGCTGATGGTCATGAAGAGAGAAGTTGTGGATGTACAGGGATATCGGTGGCGTAGTGGTGGAGTTGCTGCCTCACAGCGTAAGGGACTCTGGTACGATCCCGACTGTGGGTGCTGTCTTTCCGGAGTATGCACGTCTCCCTGTGACTGCGTGGGATTTCTCCGGGTGCATTCGTGGGATTAACTCCCCCCAATGTAACAGCGTTCAGGTTTGTATGTTAATTGGCCTTTGTGAATTGTCCCTAGTGTATAGGATCGGCACAGAATCGGTGGGCTCAAGGACCTGTTTCCAAGCTGTATCTCTAAATTAAACAAGGGACTGAATGGAAATGCGGGGAACTGGCGTGAACCCGATTCATCCCTCCTCATTATGTAATAAATAAAAGTGGAACGAGAAGCTAAGATTGATCATTCAGGTGAGAGGCAGAAAGTTTAAAGGAGATGTGCGCAGCAGGTTTTTTTTTTTAAAAACAGAGACAGGTAAGTGCTGGCAACACACCTGCATTAGGGGTGATGGTGGAGGCAGATAGAACAGTTGTGTTTAAGAGGCTTTTAGATAGGTGCATGGATATGGATCACGCACAGACAGAGGAGATTAGTTTAACCTGACATCATGTTCAGCACAGCTTTATGGGCTCAAGGGCCTGATCCTGTGCTGTACTGTTCTATGACATTGTACCAGAAGTCGATGATGATCACTACTGTGGGCTGTGGCCAGTACATTAGCTTGTTGAGAGCAGTCACCTCCACCCTGACCATGGAGATGTGTGGACGGAGACTCGTTGGGTTGTGTTCTCCATCTCTCTGTTCTCCATGCAACCCCTGCAACACTCCACTGTGCAACTCTGGGCTGCTTCTGAAAATATCCATCCTGTCACAGATCTGTAGCACTGCCAGAGGGATTAACACTCTGCATTTCCTCCATCTCAGAATAAAGTTAGACAAAGAGGAAAGTTTCCACAACCCCACTATTTACTGGTGATAATTTAATAGTATTTATTGGTTTCGAAGCAAGATGGTGAAGCAAATAAAGGCGGGCAGGATGTGGTCAATGGGCTGAATGGCCTCCACCGGTTTCCATGGATTCCCGAGTCACAGCAGAGGTTATATAAATGATTAGTCATGGAGTCTTACAGTATGGAACAGGCCCTTCGGCCCAACTTGCCCACACTGTCCAATCTACACTAGTCCCACCTGCTGCTTTCAGCCCATACCCATCTAAACCTGCCCTATCCACGTACCTGTTTAAATGTTTCCTAAATGTTACGATAGCACCCGACTCAACTACCCCCTCCCCGGCAGCTCGTTCCAAATACCTACCACCCTTTGGGAGAACAAGTTATCCCTCAGATTCCTATAAAATCTTTCCCTCCTCAACTTAAACCCATGTCCTCAGGTTCTCGATTCCCCTACTCTGGGCGAGAGACTGCGCGTCTACCTGATCCAATCCTCATGATTTTGTACACCTCTATAAAATCACCCCTCATCTTCCTGCACTCCGAGGAATGAAATCCTAGCTTGCTAAACCTCTCCCTGTAGCTCATGACCTAGCGTCCTGGCAACATCCTCATAAATCATCTCCGCGCCTTTTCCAGCCTCCATCACACTTACCGGGACACAATTCGGCCAATTTCGAGCAGACACAGACACACCTGCCGGGGCTGCTTGTGCAGCACTGGAAGAGAACAGACAGAGTTCTCATCACAATCAACATCATTAAACACAACTCCATTAACACAGGCCCTTTGATCAGCATCATTAAATACAACACTATTAAACATAACACCATTAACACAGGCCCCCTGATCACCCTTAAACACAACACCATTAATCACAGGCCCTTTGATCAACATTAACATAGACCCTTCAACCCCAAGGCACCAATGATCACTGCAGAGATGCAGCAGCTCATAGCTTAAGACACAAAGTGCTGGAGTAACTCAGAAGGTCAGGCAAAATCTCTGGAGAACACGGATGGTAGGCGTTTTGGGTCAGGAGCCTTCCTCAGACTGACATTCCCAGATCTGTTGGCAGAGGTGTGGTGCTTTTGATAACATGGTCAGATGCCAACTGCTCAACATTTCCAAGGATAGGAAGGGGTGAGAGGGCCACGAGGCCACTGCAGGCAGATAACACCATAAGACCTAGGCATAGGAGTAGGATTAGGCCATTCAGCCCATCGAATCTACTCAGCCATCCAATCATGGATGATCTATCTTCCCTTTCACCCCCATAATCTTTGACACCCTTACTGAACAAGAACCTATCGATCTCTACTTTAAAAGTACTCAATGACTTTGGCCTCCACCACCTTCAGTAGCAATGAATTCCACAGATTCACCACCTTCTGGCTAAAGAAATTCCTCCTCATCTCCATTCTAAAGGTACGTCCTTTTATTCTGAGACTACTCTAGAATAGTCAGCATGCACAGCTCGGGCCGAAGGGACGGTTGCTGTGCTGTTCAGCTCTCTGACTAGGATAAATGATGGAGATGGGGGAAATAAAAGATGGAGAAGAGATTGGAGTGGGCAAAGCTTGGTAAGTGATAGGTGGAGAAACAAAGAACTACAGATGCTGGTTTATACCAAATATATTTGCCTTCCATCACAGTGAGGAGGTGTCTGGTGAACTCACTGTGGTGGGTGTTAAATATGTGTTTATTGTGTTTTGTTATTTACTATATGTATGACTGCAGGCAACGAAATATCGTTCAGACCGCAAGGTCTGAATGACAATAACGTTTTCCATGATAGATACAAAGTGCTGAGGTAACTCAGCGTGTCAGGCAGCATCTCTGGAGAAAAAGGATGGGTGACATAGGAGATGGGGGGGGGGGAAATACTCAATGCTCAAGTTGTGTCCTTCATTAATAATTACAGCTTGAAACCAACTTGAAACGGACAGAGCAGCATTTATACAAACCCCGAGTGGAATGAAAGAGCGTCCACGTTTCCAAAGGCTGTCTGCAGCCTGACCTTTGGAAGAACAATAGTCAGCTGCGACCGTGGGAGGTGAGATTGCTGGGGATGGGCTGAGCAACACTGGAGCACTGTGAGTACAAAGACCCTGCCCTGCAGCCTGCGAACAGAGCCCTTGATTCACTGACCTGGGAGCGGGGTTTGAACAGAGATGGCGGGTCACGGACCGAGGGCATGAGTGAATGGAGGGGATTCTACGAGCTTCCCTGGACAGCTGCCCAAAAACTAATTGGGAGTGAGAGGCCAGGACTCAGTGCAGGATCGGTGCCAGGGAAGGAACTTCAGAGGTTTTGTGCAAGTCAGTGAACACTGCAATGCCCCCACGCAGTCATGTACAGATGGAGGAGGGAGGCGAGGTTTCACCAACAACTGGATTCCCTCGCACTATCGAACGTCTACAGGTGCACAGTAGAGAGGATACTGACTAGCTGTATCATGCCCTGGTTTGGTAACTCAAAAGACCAGGAACAAAGGAATGCCAATAAATAAATAAAGCATCTACTTCCTTAGAAGATGAAGAGATTTGATATGCCACCAAATACCCTATCAAACTTATATAGGTGTTTGGTAGAGAACATACTGACTGGTTGTATCGCACCCTGGTTCGGTAGCTCAAATGCCCAGGACTGAAGGAGACTACAGAGAGTGGTGGAGACTGCCCGGTCCATCACAGGTACCGACCTCCCCACCATCGAAGGGATCTACGGGAGGTGCCTCAAAAAGGCTGCCAGCAAAGACCCACATCACCCTAACCGCTACCTCACAGCTCCGCTGGTCTGGTGTCAACCCTGGGAGAGAAACCATCCGACCAACAACCAGAGAGCAGTCCTGAGCTACTCCACCTTATTGGAGACCCTGCGACTATCTTTAATCAGACTTCACCTTGAACTAAATGTTACTCACATTGTTCCCTTTATCGTGTATCTGTGCACTGTGGACACCGCGATTGTAACCATGTATTATCTTTCCGTTGAGTGAAGAGCATACTAAAGCTTTTCACTGTACCTCGGTACACGTGACAATAATAAAGCTAAACGGAGAACATGCATGGTATTCCCTATTTAAAGGTCATTGGAGTTTCATTGCATCCAGTAGCATTATTGCCAAATTATTTCCAGGCAAAACATACATTGCTGTATGTCCAGAGACAACGGCAAGGATGAGGGGGCATCAGATACATACCCAGTCCCTCAGACTCGAACAGGTAGGTCTCGTCCACTCCAATGGCTCTGCACCACGAGAGGAAATTGGCCGTGTTGTCTCGAGCAAAGAAGGATCCCGGGCTGGCGTCGTCTTTACACCGAACCCTCCGTAGTGTGAAATGCTGCAGACAGTGAACATAGAAAGAAAGGGAAAAAAAAAAAAAAAAAAAAAAAAAAAAAAATCAGGCAACTTTCAACGAAGCAATTTCCTGGAGCTAGTTTGAGATACACTCCAGCTTCTATAGTTTAGTTTATTGTCATGTGTACAGGTACAGTGAACCTTTACTTGTGTACTATCCATTCAGAAAGATTATACATGATTACAATCAAGCCACCCGCAGTTTACAATCCCAGGATAAAGGGAATAACGTTTAGTGCAAGATAAAGACCAGTAAAATCTGATTAAAGATAGCACCAGGGGTCTCCACGAGGTAGATGGGAGGTCAGGACTGCTTTCTAGTTGGTGACAGGATGGTTCAGTTGCCCAATAACAGCTGGAAAGAAACGGTCCCTGAATCTGGAGGTGTGCGTTTTCAAACTTTTGCACCTTTTGCCTGATGGGAGAAGAGGGAGTGACCGGGGCGAGACTCGTCCTTTGTTAAGTGGGTTCCCCATCCCAAATCTGTCTGAAAAAGGGTCCCGATCCAAATGTCACCTATCCATGTTCTACAGAGACACTGCCTGACAAACTGAGTTACTCCAGCACTATCTTTTTTTTTGAGAAATGAAACGTTTATCACCTCCACTATCAGCTCGTAGGGCGCACCATTCTAGCACTGTAGTGAGTCCCTCTGACCTCACCTCCCAAACCATTGGGCTGTATAAGATCATGAGATGAATAGATTGGGTAAAAGCACAGTCTTTGATCTGGAGCAGGGGAAATCAAGAACCAGAGGGTATAGGTTTAAGGTAAATGGCGAAAGATTCAATTGGAAACTGAGGGGCAAATTTAATTTTATTTTAAGGGTGGTGAGTGAATGGAGGTGGTCATTGATGCAGGTACTGTCACAATATTTAACAAAACATTTGGACAGGTACATGGATAGGTTTAGAAGGATATGGACCAAATGCAGAAAGGTGTGACTAGTTTAGATGGGGCACGTTGGCTGGCATGGGCAAGTTGGCCCATCAGGCCAGTTTCCACACAGTACGGCCAACTTCACTAGCACAAAGGAAAGGGCAGTGGGTGACTAGGGACACCGCCACCCACAGGTTCCCCACCAGGTCCTACAGCATCCTACCAGGGAAACAGATTGCCGTTTCTTCACCGTCGCTGGGTCAAAACCCTAGAACTCATTCAAAAACTGCACCGAGGCAGCACATTTCTGCTATAACGTTTGATAACTTTCTTCAGCATCCATACAACTACCATTTTTAAATGTCCTCCGCCAACTTACTAATAGTGCCTTCTACATTCTCATCCACATCTTTGGTATAGATGACAAAGATGAGGTAGCTTAACAATAAGGGGAAAGAGGAGAGGAGGGGAGAAAAAACACTCAATCACAGAGAAGGCTTGAAATCAACAGGGATTGGAAAAATGTTCAAAATACTATTTTTGACCCAGGCCAGCCCTGGGCTCTTTATACATTTTATACGAACAGAAGAAACTATTGTATTCTGTCACGCATATCTGTGGGAGGCTTCATGCAAATGCTATCTCTTCAATCAGAAATCTGAACTGCATCCTACCAAGTTTTAATCACGAGATGGAAGCGACATGCACAGAGTCTCTTGCCAAGGGTTGATGAATTGAGGACCAGAGGGCATAGGTTTAAGGCGAAGGGGAAAAGATTTAATAGGAATCTGAGTAGTAACTTTTTTTCACACAAAGGATGGTGGGTGTATGGAACAAGCAGCCAGAGGAGGTAGTTGAGGCAGGGACTATCCCAACATCTAAGAAACAGTTAGGCAGATACATGTATAGGATGGGTCTGGAGGGATATGGACCAAACGCTGGCAGGTGGGACTAATGTAGCTGGGACATGTTGGCCGGTGTGGGCAAGTTGGGCCTGTTTCCACACTGTATCACTCTATGATTCTGTGACATAGAGACTGATCCTTCCCCTCTGTGGGGTTGTGAATGGAGATCTGCTAATGCCTTCAATTATTGCCCTTCTGTCAAACATGCCCAAAGGCTGGACAGCCATTAGCAACTGAACTCAAAGCAGAATGCTCGCCTCTACAGAGTTAAGTTGCTGCTGCATTCAGGAACTTTAGTGGCCAATTTGTGCAGAGCAGGATTCCAAAGGCAGAAACTTGATACCAACTGGGAAACATTTTTGAACGATAAGTATTAGTCCCAATACTGGATTAGTCTATTATTGTCACGTTTACCAAGGTACAGTGAAAAACATTTTTGTTGCGTACTATCCAGTCAACGGAAAGGCTATACATGATTACAATCGAGCCGTCCACAGGGTGCAGATGCAGGATAGAAACATAGAAATTAGGTGCAGGAGTAGGCCATTCGGCCCTTCGAGCCTGCACCGCCATTCAATATGATCATGGCTGATCATCCAACTCAGTATCCTGTACCTGCCTTCTCTCCATACCCCCTGATCCCTTCAGCCACAAGGGCCACATCCAACTCCCTCTTAAATATGGCCAACGAACTGGCCTCAACTACCTTCTGTGGCAGAGAATTCCACAGATTCACCACTCTCTGTGTGAAAAACGATTTTCTCATCTCGGTCCTAAAAGACTTCCCCCTTATCCTTAAACTGTGACCCCTTGTCCTGGACTTCCCCAACATCGGGAACAATCTTCCTGCATCTAGCCTGTCCAACCCCTTAAGGGTAATAAAGGGTATAATGTTTAGTGCAAGATAAAATATAGTAAAGTCCAAATACAGATAGTCCAAGGGTCTCCAATGAGGAATATGGGAGGTCAGGACCACTTTCTAGCTGGTGATGGGATGGTTCACTTGCCCGATACCAGCTGGGAAGAGACTGTTCTGGAGGTGAATCTGGAGTTGTGCGTTTTCACACTTTTGTACCTCTTGCCCGAGGTTTCCTCGACCCTTTATATCACTCCTCCACCTCTCCTTGCGTGGCATTCTTTTGTCCCTTTTCCACCACTCGCCTTTATCACTTGCTCCACCCATCTGCCAATCACCCCGCTCACCTGCCTGAAGACCCAAAACTTTACCTATTCCTTTTCTCCACACATGCTGCCTGACCCGCTGAGTTCTTCCAGCACTTGCGAACACCATTATGCAACACGCCCACACCGGTCTCAGGTACATGCAGTTCACCCAACACCTGTCCCCTCCTTCACAGCATGTTTGGGTTTAGTTTTATGCTTTTCTCTGTACTGAGGTACAATGCTTTGTTTTGCTAGCTTTCCTATCAGATCAGATATACCTTACACAAATACAATCGTCAAACTCAAGTACAACAGGAAGTGCAAAGGGAAATATAGAGTGCTGAATATAATTCTCAGTATTGGAGTGAATCAGTTCCAGAGACAAAAGTCCAATGTTTAACGTAGGGTAGAGGTAAATCAGACAGTACCCTAGCTTATGGAAGGATCATTCGGAAGCCTAATAACAGAGGAGAAGCTGTTCCCAAGTCCGGTGGTGTGCAGTTTCACGCTTCTGTACCTTCTGCCGGAAGGGAGCAGGGAGGAGGAGGAATGGGACTCCAGGATTGGAACTGGAACTCACCTCCATGTTCTCCAGATTCCCACATTCCTTCACTTTCCTTTGGAGGAGAGCGATGAGCTTGCAGAGTGCCACACCATTGTCCAGGTTCTTCATGAAGTTCTCTGCTCTGAGCTCCTTCCCTATGGTGTGAATGGGGTTAGTTAGTCCTTGGTACATCATGGTAATGTGTACAAAGACACAGTGAGAAAATATGTGCGTGTCCTACACAGTTACACCATACTACACGCGAGTTCAATCACGCCATGCATCAACAGGAAGTGCAAAGAGAAAACCACCAGAGTGCAGAATACAGTTATTCCCTTTATTGTGTGTCTGCACACTGTGGAAGGCATGATTGTAATCATGTCAACATCGTCCCGTCAACGGAGGGCTCGAGGCCCCCGACCGAGGAAGAACGAAAGGAAGGCCTTGAACTTTATTTCGCCTTCCATCACAGTGAGGAATGCGTAGGAGTCACTGTGGTGCATGTTCATGTTAAAATGCGTTTTTGAGTCTGTTGCTTTTAACCGCATGACTGATCTGGCCAGTGAAACTGCTCGTGTGTTGCAAAACATACTTGGCAAAAAAAATCTGATTCTGATGTATGGTCTTTCCGTTGACTGGTTAACACGCAATATGAAGCTTTTCACTGTATCTCAGTACACGCGAGAATAAATTAAACTAAAGTGTTGCAGCGTTATAGGGAAAGCACAGATAAAAAGAAAAATGCAATAGCCACAATGAGGTAGGTTGGAAGATCGGGACTACATCCTCGCTCGTGGGTGGACTGTTCCGTAGTCTGATAACAGCAGGGAAAAACTGGCGGTATAGGACTCCAATGCGTAGCACAACGTACCTTCCCCAAGGTGTAGCAACGTTTTCAGTTTTGGTCACTCTGCTATAGGAGTGATACCCTGAAACTGGAAAGAGCGCAGTGAAGATTTACAAGAAGGTTGCCAGGATCCAAGGGCCAAAGCTATAGGGAGAGATTGGGCAGGCTAAGGGACTTTATTTCATGGAGTGCAGGAGGCTGAAGGGTGATCTTACAGAGGTGCATAGAATCACAAGGGGAATAGATAGGGTGACTGCAGGAGTACTTCACAGCAGAACGGTGGAAATCAAGAACTAGAGGGCATAGGATAAAGGTGAAAGGGAAAAGACAATAGGAATCAAAGAGCCAACATTTTCACTCTGAGGATGGAGAATATATGGAACGAGCTACCAGAGAGACTAGCATTGATAGAGCTTGGATAGAAGGGCTTGTCGCCCTGCTGTATGATATAAAAGATTTAACCGGCATTTGGGCTGGTACTTGGATAGGAAAGGTGTAGAAAGTGAAATGGGTTTGACGTGGCTAGGCACCATGGACAGCATGAAAGAGGTGGGCCGAAGGGCCCGTTTCTGTGCTGTGCAAGTCTATGATTCTACAGCCATGATCTGAACATCACGTGTAACCTGGGCACACATTAAAGGTGATGCGACTTGGGATGGGGTCACGGCTCACCAAGCAGCCCACTGAGCCAGATGGCTAGGTCCTCCTGCATGGGGACGAGGGTGGCCTCGTGTCGCACGCTCAGCCACTGGTCGTACCGAGAAACGTCCGTCAGACCTGGACCGGGGCAAGGAGTCAACGGTGGTCTCGGCGACGACAGCTCATCCCCAAACCACAACTGCAGAGAGAGAGAGAGAGGGCACAGCATTACACCGAGCCCTCCCACCCACTGGGAGTTCACAATTAAACCATTCACAAATCCAATCTCCCTCTTCCTCCCCACATCATTACTTTCCTTCCCTCACCAACCCTCCTCCCCCTCTAAAAGAAAACCCTCTCACAGACACTCTTCCCTCCCCTCTCCCCCCCCCCAAACCTTCCTTCTCATCAGCCTTCTCATCCCCCAAAAAAACCTTCCCTTCCTCTTCTCTTCCCCACCCCTCCCTTTCTTGTTCTTCCCCCTCCCTTTCTCTTCAGCACACATCCCGCACCCCTCCCCCCCCTAATCCCCTCTCCCCCTGACCAGTGGTCCAGTATGCAGCCGGTTCGCTCCATAGTGTGTGCATGTATAGGGGCAACTCTGGTCTGTGACCAGCCTGTGGAGTGGGGGTGCATCCAAGGGGACCTGCATTCATAGAGCACCTTTCCAGCTCTCAGCTCATCACAAACACCACACCTTGTGATGCGCACAGCACGACCCCACTTAGAGCAGGCCTCCGGAGCCTTCACTACTCCACAAACAGCAGCCTCTTCACCTGGGCAATGTGGAGCACTGGAAACCTGCACGCTGGTCAACATTTGGAACAGAGAGATCTTGAACCCTAGTTTTCTAGTGTAATGCAGACTTCCATACCCGTGTAACTCCATCACACACAGGGAGGGATCTTACTGCAGTAAAACTCCTCAGACCCTGAATGTAATAAAAATGAACTGCAGGTGCTAGTTTATACCAAAGATAGACACAAAGTGCTGGAGTAACTCAGCGGGTCAGGCAGCATCTCTGGAGAATGTGGGTAGGTGACGTTTTGGGTTGAGACCCTTCTCCAGAAGATCTGAAGAAGGGTCCAGACCAAAACCTCACGTATCCATCTCCAGAGATGCTGCCTGACCCACTAAGTTACTCCAGCACTTACACAGTCTGAAGAAAGGTCTTGACCAGAAACATCACATATTCCTTTTCTCCAGAGATGCTGCCTGACCGACTGAGTTGCTCCTGCATTTTGTGTTTATCTTCGATGTAAACCTGCATCTGCAGTTCCTTTCTACTGATGCTGCCTGACCCGCCAACTTACTCCAGCACTGTGTGCCCATCCTCAGGCCCTGATCTCTGGATAACTCCATTTCACCTCAGGCCCTGATACCCACTAACTCCATTACACACAGGGTGGGGTCTTACTTTGGGACAACCCCTTAGACCCTGATACCCCGTTAACTCCATTACACACCATGAAGGGTCTTCCCCATCCACAGCACAAACCATTACTGCCGCTGACTGACCTGAGGAATACGTTCCTTGTCAGTGCCAATCATTTAGAAAGTGCACAATCCATAAATGACCGTGATAATCACATTAAGGTATTAATCGGTGACCGCTCCATTCATGAAGTTTTACCTTTCATCAGCGAAACAAAAATTAAACCAAACGCCAATAAAAGGGACCTTACCCGAAGACCTTTCTGCAGAGCCATAGTTCCTTCCCGACGTCCCTTCCTGAAAATTAGAATAAGCGAGATCAAAGAGGCGTTGGCAATAGCATTATTATTTTAGGGCAATCTAATAAAATCCACACTCCTTGGATTTATCTCCTTAATCTGCACAAATCCCATGAATTTTGGGTCCTTTCTTTGGGTGGTCCATCAGGGGTCAAGGATAGCATAGTCATAGCACAGGGACAGGCCCTTCGGCCCACCTTGTCCATGCTGGCCAAGTTGGCATACTGAGCCAGTCCCATTTGCCTGCATTTCACTAAACCCTTCCTACTGTCCAAATATCTTCTAAAAGTCATTATTGTATTCGCTTCCTCTGGCAGGTAAATAGAGATACGGACTACCCTCGAGTGAAAAGGTTCACCCCGAGGTCCCTCTGAAATCTCCCCCCCCTCACCTTAAGCCTGTGCCCTCGAGTTTTAGAATCCTCTACCCTGCAAAAAGGACTGTGAGTGCTCACTTTATCCAAGTCCCTCGTGATCTTGTTCACCTCAATAAAGTCACTCCGCCTTCTACGCTCCACAGAAAACAGTCCCGGCCTATCCAACCTGGGATGAGAGGTGATGGAGGCAAACTGGAGAGCTGCTGCAAAGAGTGGGAGTTGTCCCATTCACATCAGCATTTACAGGGACACGACTGAGACAGAGAGCCAGACAGGCAGTGGGACAGAGACAGAGAGAGAGCCACACACACAGCCTAGAAAGCAAGAGGTCTAAAGCAATTAAAACATACAGTCTTTTGGCCAGAGAAGGGGAAATCGAGAACCAGACGACATTGGTTTAAGGTGAGGAGGGAAAGATTTAATAGGAACTTGAGGGTTAACCTTTTCCACAGGGCGGGTGGTGAGTGTACGGAACGAGCTGCCGGAAGAGATAGATGAGGTAGGTACTATCGGATCATTTTAAGAATAACGTAGACAGGTACATGGATAGGATAGGTTTAGAGGGATATGGGCTAAATGCAGGCAGGTGAGACGTGGGGCTCGTATAGTGGGAGCATGTTGGTCGGTGTGAGCAAGTTGGGCCGAAGGGCCCGTTTCCACAGTGCAGGACTCTAATTCTAACTGAGCAACAGGATGCACAACCAGAACCGTAGTACTTACCAACAGAGGCTGAAGTCCTCAGAAGCGATTCCTTAACCCAGACACCCTCGCATGAACGGGCCACATCTTCTGGTGAAAGGCACTCCTGAAACACAAAACCCAGTATTACAGTTACGCCCTGTGCATTTCCATATGGTTTGCTTATGCAAAATACAGAGAGCAAGGCAGCCAGCTGGCAAAATGTAGAAACAAAGAACTGCAGACAGTCAGGTAGGTAGTTCCGCGGTCTAGAAACCAGAACCTATCTCCGCTCCATTGTGCCCTCACCGGGAAGTTAACAGGCAATAAATCCCCTCTATTCCAGGAGAGGAGAACAAGGGCTGTCCTTGTCTCAGGCAGAAACGAGCAGTGGTGGGCTGCGGGGGTTTGCGGGCGGCTCTCGGAGAGGGACAGGGAGTCCCACAGGCTGCACTGCTCCGTTTCTGGTCTCGCTGCAGCACAAACATGCGGCCACACCCAACACCCACATGAAGTGTTGCAGCCCAACAGAAAGAAACCTCCTTTTATTCCAAGGCTCTGCCCTCTGGTCCAAGACTCTCCCACTACTGGAAACATCCTCTCCACATCCACTCTATCCAGGCCTTTCATTACCCAGTAGATTTCAATGAGATTTCCCCTAACATCTTTCCAAACGCCAGCGAGTACAGGCCCAAAGCCGTCAAACTCCTCATATATTAACCCAATCATCCCCAGGATCATTCTCATAAACTTCCTCTGGACCCTCCCCAACGCCAGCACATTCTTCCTCAGACACATGCCCCAAAAACTGCTCACAAATATTCCAAATGTAGCCTGACCAACAACTTAAAGCCCCCTTGCTTTTTTGTTCTACTAGGATGTTGCTTAAGTTAGGTTATTAGATTATCAGGGAGGTTGACGAACTTGGATTGTTTTCTCTGGAGCGTCAATCGTTGACGTGACAGACGTTTATAAAATGATGAGAAGCACAGATAAGGTAGACAGTCAGAACCTTTTCCCTGGTGGAAATGTCAAATACCAATGGGCATAGCTTTTAGGTGAGAGGAGGAAAGTTTAAAGGAGAAAAGTTTAATGCAGATGTGCTGGGCAAGTTTTTCTTTGAATCGAGATTGGAGGATCTCTTCAGGACGTCTGGAACACACGGTCAGGAGAAGGGGCGTAGATACAACAGCTTAAGACACGGAATGCAGACAGATAGGGTTAATTTAGATTGGTATCATGGTCATCAGCACACATTGTGGGCCAAAGGGCCTGTTACTGTGGTGTGGTGATCAACCAAATAATTGCTGGTCCACCTGTTGTAAATAAAACTCCATCTGTAAGAACTCAGACAGTAATTGGTTGTCCAGCTCGGACTGTACCAGCAAAATGCAAAAGCACCGGCCACTAGATTCCCCCCCACTTGTCCTCCTGTAGCTAGAGTGTAATCTACATCTTCCAACCCGCCTCATTGTAGCCCCTTCACTTTCTCTGTAACTCTATAACGTTGTTAGACTGTATTCTGTTCTTTGGTAATCAAGGACGAGTTTCACCCCAGACACTCCCTCTTCTCCCCTCTCCCCTCTCCCATTGGGCAAGAGGGACAGAAGAGTGAAAACACACACACACACACACACACACACACACCTCTAGATTCAGGGACAGTTTCTTCCCAGCTGTTATCAGGCAACTGATCCATCCTATTACCATCTACCTCATGGGAGATGCTCGGATAATCTTTAATTGGACTTTACCTCACTCTAAACGTTATTCTCTTTATCCTGACACTGCACACTGTGGGCAGCTTGATTGGAATCATGTATAGTCTTTCCACTGACTGGATAGCACGCAGCAAAAACAAACTTTTCATTGTACCTCGGTGCACACGGCAATAATAATCTAAACTTATCGTTCTCTTTACACTACCTGTTGCACTTATGTACGGTTTGATTGGATAACACAAAAAGAATGGTTTTCACTGTATAGCCCAAGACTGTAAGAAACTGCAGAGTGTCGTGGATGCAGCCCGGTCCAACACTCAGAGTAGATTCCCCCTTAATCGACACTTCACGCTGCCTCGGGAAAACCGCCAACATAATCAAGGACCACTACTCACACCCTGGCTATTCCCTCTTCTCCCTTCTCTCATCGGGCAGAAGATACAGAAGCTGGAAAGCACACACCACCAGATCCAGGAGCAGCTTCTTCCCCGCTGTTATCAGGCTACTGAACAGTCCTTGTACCTTTTTATCCTCACTTTCTCTGCAGCTGCAACACTATATTCTGCACTCTGTTTATTTCCTACGTTGCACCATCTGATGTATTCTAGAGTCAAGTGTGTTTTATTGTCACATGTCCCAGCTAGAACACTGAAATCCTTACTTGCCGCAGCGCAGCATAATATGTAAACACATCTCACACGCGAGATGATTTGCGTGGACATTAGCAAAAAAAAAAAGGCCGGTTAGCACACAACAATAATTCTTCACTGTACCTTGGTACAAGTGACAATAGACTAAACTACACTAAACTCCTCGCTGTATCTCGGTACACCTGACAGTAATAAACCAACACCATAACAATCTACTGTGCCAGGAGCTTCTGATTTTGTGCTCAGCTCTCTGAAAGGAGTTTTTAACCCATCATCTTCGGAGCCAGAGGCAGGAGCGGGACTGAAGGCGCGGCTGACAAAAAGTCTGCTCCAAGGCTCTCTCTCGAGCAGGCAAGCAGGGTGCACAAGGAAGCTTGCTTGTTCCCTTCAACAAAAATGTGAGTCATTTCTGCCATGAGTAATTGCTGGAATGGACAAGTTCCATTTATATTTTTAAATAAATCAGCTGCAAAGGAAAATAAAACACATACACGCCATCTTGCCCCCCTCTCCCTCACCCCCATCTAGCCTCTCCCTAGCTTACCCCACCCCTAACATGACACCACCCCCCATTCCCCCAACATGACTGAAAATCTTAACACAGAACAAATTTAAACCATGGTTTTTCTGGGTTCCGTTCCAGAGTTGAATTCTGAGTCACTCCAATTCACTAGTGACTCTCCCCCACAAGTCACTAATCCCTGGAACTCTCAACTCCCTGCTCACCCAGTTCAGTTTTCCCCACACATTCCCAGTCTCCCTCTCCCTGTGGTAGTCTGCCATTCCCTCTTCTCCCCTCTCCTGTCGGGCAGAAGATACAAAAGCTTGAATGCACATGCCTCCAGATTCAGAAACAGTTTCTTCCCCACTATTATCACACTAGTGAACAGTCCTCCCATAAGCTAGGGTGTAGTCCTGATCTTCCAACCCATGTCATTGCAGACCCTGGCCTTTTTATTCTGTAACTGTAATGCTATAATGCTGTAACACTATATTCTGAACTATAGTATTTTTCTCTTATTACCTGTTGCAAGAGTCATAGAGTGATACAGTGTGGAAACAGGCCCTTCAGCCCAACTTGCCCTCACCGGCCAATATGTCCCACCTGCTTACGCTTGTACCATATCACTCCAAACCTGCCCTATCCATGTATAACTCTTTCTTAAACGTTGGGATAGCCCTAGCCTCAACTACCTCCTCTGGAAGCTTGTACCATACACCCACCACCCTTTGTGTGAAAAAGTTACCCCTCACATACCTATAAAATCTTTTTCCCCTTCACCTTGAACCTATGTCCTCTGGTCCTTGATTCCCCCACTCTTGGCAAGAGACTCTGTATCTATTCGATTTATTCCTCGCATGATCTTAGACACCATTATAAAATTACCCCTTATCCTCCTGTGCTCCAAGGAATGGAGACCCAGCATACTCAACCACTCCCTATTGCTCACAGACTCTAGTCCTCGCAACACCCTCTTAAATCTTCTCTGAACCGTATCAAGCTTGACAATATCTTTCCTATTCCATGGTCCCCAGAACTGAACACAATATTCTAAATGCGGACTCAATAACATCTTATACAACTGCAACATGAGCTCCCAACGTCTATACTCAATACTCTGACTGACGAAGGCCAATGTGTCAAAAGCCATTTTGACCAACTTATCTACCTGCAACTCGATCTTCAAGGAACCATGCACCTGTACTCCTAGACGACTCTGCTCTACAACACTCCCCAGAGGCCTACCATTCACTGTGGAGGTCCTGCCCTTGTTAGACGTCCCAAAATGCAACACTTCTCTGTATTCCATCAACCATTCCTCAGCCCACCTGGCCAATCGAGCCAGATCCTGCTGCAATCTTTCACAACCATCTTCACTATCTGCAAAGCCACCCAATTTTGTATCATCAGCAAACATGCTAATCTTGCCCTGTATGTTCTCATCCTTGTGACTACCTGCTGATTGGACTCGTGTATATCTGAGCAGAGAGCATGCAAATGAAAGCTTTTGTACCTTTGCACACATGACAATAATATACAAGCCTTTCAAGCCACCTAGTTCATTGACCCTGCTCCATTCAACAAATCTTGGTGTCACACTGCAGAAAGTAAGCGCAGCAGTAGTGTCCAAAAGAGATTCACAAGGGGGTTGCCAGGAATGGAGGGCTGTAGTTATAAGGTGAGATTGGATAGACTGGGTTGGCTCTCACTGGAATGTAGAAGCATTACCAGTGTTTAGAAAAATTATGAGAGCTCTTGATGGGGTCATCAGGATATTTTTGCCCTCAGGCAGCCGAAGGCCAGAGCTGTTGAGCAGTAGTAGAGTTGCTGCCTTACAGCGACAGAGACCCAGGTTTGATCCTGACTACGGGGGGCTGACAATACTGTTTGTACGTTCTCCCCATGACCGCGGGGGTTCTCTCCGGGTGATCCAGTTTCCTCCCACACTCCAAGGACTTGCAGGTTAATTGGCTTCGGGTAGGGGACTGGCAACGCCTACCTTTCTTGGCAGACACCAGAAACGCCCACTAACAGCTGCCTGAGTGCCCCCAGCCCCTCTCCTCACCCCCGGACCACCCCATCCCCTCCTCAACCCCAGACCACCCCAACATCTCCACACCCTCCGACCACCACATCCCCTCCCCTCCCCGCCACATCCTGTCCCCTCCTCACCCCCTAGACTACACCATCCCCTCCCCACTCCTTTAGCAGATTTGCAGATGACACAAAGCTGGGTGAACTGTGAGGAGGATGCAGGGTCACTTGGACAGGTTGGGTGAGTGGGCAGATGCATGGCAGATGCAGTTTAATATGGACAAATGTGAGGTTATCCACTTTGGTGGCAAAAACAGGAAGGCAGATTATTATCTAAATGGTATCAAGTTGGGAAAAGGGGAAGTATAACAGGATCTGGGTGTCCTTGTTCACCAGTCACCGAAAGTAAGCATGCAGGTACAGCAGGCAGTGAAGAAAGCGAATGGCAAGAGTAGTTGAGTATAGGAGCAAAGAGGTCCTCCTGCATTTGTACAGGGCCCTGGTGAGACCACACCTGGAGTATTGTGTGCGGTTTTGGTCTTCAAACTTGAGGAAGGACATTCTTGCTATTGAGGGAGTTCACGAGGTTAATTCCCAGGATGGCGGGACAGTCATATGCTGAGAGAATGGAGCGGCTGGGCTTGTACACTATGGAATTTAGACGGCTGAGAGGGGATCTTACTGAAACATATAAGATTATTAAGGGCTTGGTCACGCTAGAGGCAGGAAACACGTTCCCAATGTTTGGGGAGTCCAGAAACAGGGGCCATAGTTTAAGAATAAGTGGTAAGCCATTTAGAACGGAGATGAGGAAAAACATTTTCACACAGAGAGTTGTGAATGAATTCTCTGCCTCACTCCCACTTACTCCCCCGGACCGTCCCATCCCCTCACCTCTTCCCACCTAGACCACCCTTCCCCCCCCTCACTCACCCAGTCTCTCGCCCACCCATTCCCTCCCTCCCTCCCTCTTCTACCCACTCCTCCTCCTTCCCAGTAACTACCACGAATACGTTGTTGCTTCCCCGCGCTACCGTCCCAGACCAGTCTCACCGGCTCCCGCTCCACTGCTGGGCTGGGCTGGCTTGTCCCGGCTCCCTCGTTCACCCCTTCTGTTCCGGCCTAGACTGGGCTGGTTTGTCCCAGGTCCCTGTCTCAGGTCACTGTCCCAGGCTGGGCTATGCTACGCTGCCCTGTCGTATCCCGGGTCGGACTGGGCTATCCCGGGTTGGTTTGGACTATTCCGGGTCACGGTCCTGTCCTGTCCTGGGTTCACCACTGTCCTGGGTTCACCACTGTCCTGGGTTCACCACTGTCCTGGGTTCACCACTGTTACCGTCCCCCGCTGTCCCGGGTCACCCGCTGTCCCGGGTCACCCGCTGTCCCGGGTCACCCGCTGTCCCGAGCCCCTCACTGTCCCGGGTCACTCACTGTCCCGGTTCACCCACTGTCCCGGTTCACCCACTGTCCCGGTTCACTCACTGTCCCGGTTCACTCACTGTCCCGGGTCACCCACTGTCCCGGGTCACCCACTGTCCCGGGTCACCCACTGTCCCGGGTCACCCACTGTCCCGGGTCACCCACTGTCCCGGGTCACCCACTGTCCCGGGTCACTCACTGTCCCGGGTCACCCACTGTCCCGGGTCACCCACTGTCCCGGGTCACCCACTGTCCCGGTTCACTCACTGTCCCGGTTCACTCACTGTCCCGGTTCACTCACTGTCCCGGGTCACTCACTGTCCCGGTTCACTCACTGTCCCGGTTCACTCACTGTCCCGGGTCACTCACTGTCCCGGTTCACTCACTGTCCCGGTTCACTCACTGTCCCGGTTCACTCACTGTCCCGGGTCACCCACTGTCCCGGGTCACTCACTGTCCCGGTTCACCCACTGTCCCGGGTCACTCACTGTCCCGGGTCACTCACTGTCCCGGGTCACTCACTGTCCCGAGCCCCCACTGTCCCGGTTCACTCACTGTCCCGGGTCACTCACTGTCCCGGGTCACTCACTGTCCCGAGCCCCCACTGTCCCGGTCACTCACTGTCCCGGTTCACTCACTGTCCCGAGCCCCCACTGTCCCGGTTCACTATCCCGGGCCCCCGCAGTTACCGGTCACTCCGCGCTCTAACCGCCATCTGCTCCAAATCAGCGCCGTTCGAATCGACCAATAAGGACCGGGAGGAGGGGCGGGGCCATGTGGGCGGTAACCAGGGGACGCTATGTGATTGACATCTACCTGATGCGGAAGCGCAGAGGACAGCTAGTGGGTCGAGTGTGTTTGTGTGGGTCTGTAGATGTGTGAGACTGTGGATGTGTGAGACTGTGTGGGTCTGTGGATGTGTGAGACTGTGTGGGACTGTGAGACTGTGTGGGTCTGTGGATGTGTGAGACTGTGTGGGTCTGTGAGTGTGTGAGACTGTGTGGGTCTGTGAGACTGTGTGGGTCTGTGAGTGTGAGAGACTGTGGGTCTGTGGATGTGTGAGACTGTGTGGGACTGTGAGACTGTGTGGGACTGTGAGACTGTGTGGGTCTGTGGATGTGTGAGACTGTGTGGGTCTGTGAGTGTGTGAGACTGTGAGTGTGTGAGACTGTGGGTCTGTGGATGTGTGAGACTGTGTGGGACTGTGAGACTGTGTGGGACTGTGAGTGTGTGAGACTGTGTGGGTGTGTGGGACTGTGAGTGTGTGAGACTGTGGGTCTGTGGATGTGTGAGACTGTGTGGGTCTGTGAGTGTGTGAGACTGTGTGGGTCTGTGAGTGTGTGAGACTGTGTGGGTCTGTGGATGTGTGAGACTGTGTGGGTCTGTGAGTGTGTGGGTCTGTGGGACTGTGAGACTGTGTGAATGTGAGTGTGTGAGACTGTGTGGGTCTGTGGATGTGTGAGACTGGGAGGGTCTGTGGGACTGTGAGTGTGTGGGTCTGTGAATGTGTGAGACTGTGTGGGACTGTGAGTGTGTGAGACTGTGTGGGTCTGTGGATGTGTGAGACTGGGAGGGTCTGTGGGACTGTGAGACTGTGGGTCTGTGAGTGTGTGAGACTGTGTGGGACTGTGAGTGTGTGGGTCTGTGCGACTGTGAGTGAGTGGGTGGGTGTGTGGGGGGGTTCTGTGAGTGTGAGTGTGTGGGTCTGTGTTTGTGTGTGTGGGTCTGTGTGGGGGTTTGTGTGTGTGGGCCTGTGTGTGTGGGCCTGTGTGTGTGGGCCTGTGTGTGTGGGCCTGTGTGTGTGGGCCTGTGTGTGTGGGCCTGTGTGTGTGGGCCTGTGTGTGTGGGTCTGTGTGTGTGTGGGTCTGTGTGTGTGGGCCTGTGTGTGGGGGTCTTTGTGTGTGTGGGTCTGTGTGTGTGGGTCTGTGTGTGTGGGTCTGTGTGTGTGGGTCTGTGTGGGCGGGGGGGGGGTCTTTGTGTGTGGGTCTTTGTGTGTGGATGTGTGCGGGACCGTGGGTGGGGGTCTCTGTGTGCGGGTCTGTGAGCGCGTGTATTTGTGTTCAGTACCCATCCAAGGCCACCCGTCCCTTTTCCGGTGCTGGTGTATCTGTCTGCCACCTCTCTCCCTCGCCCCCAATTCACTCCCGACTACTCTCGACTACCTTACCCCGGCCCCTCTCCTCCCTTCACCCCCGGCCCTTCTCCCCCACCTCACCACGATCCCTTCCCCTTCATCCCCCGAGCCCGTTACCCCACCTCACCCTACGATCCCTGTTCTCTCTTCACCCCTGGATCCCTCTTCTCCTTCGTCTCCCGTGTGCGTGGCACTTTCTGTGTGGGTGTCGATTTGTGTGTGGGGGTCTGTGTGTGGGGGTCAGTGTGTGTGTGTCTGCGGGGGATCTGTATGTGTGGGTATGGGTATGTGTATATGGGTTTCTGTGTATGGGTCTGTGTGTGTAGGTATTTGTGTGTGGGTCTGAGTTTGTGTGTGGGGGTCTCTGTGTGTGGGTCTGTGTGTGTGTTTATGTGTGTGGGTCTGAGTTTGTGTGTGTGGGTCTGTTTTGGTGTGTGGGTCTGTTTTGGTGTGTGGGTGGGTGGGTCTCTGTGTGTGGATCTGTGTTTGTGTGTGTGGGTCTGTGTTTGTGTGTGGGTGGGTGGGTCTATGTGTGTGGGTCTGAGTTTGTGTGTGTGGGTCTGTGTTTGTGTGTGTGTGGGTGTGTCTGTGTCTGTGGATTTGTGTTTGTGTTTGTGGATTAGTGTATGGGGGGGTCGGTCTGTGTGGGTCTGTGTCCGTGGGTCTATGTCTGTGCGTGCGGGTCTATATGTGTGTGGGTGGGTCTGTGTGGGTGGGTCTCTGTGTATGTTTATGTATGTGGGTCTGGTTTTGTGTGTGGGGGCCTGTGTTTGTGTGTGGGTGGGTGGGTCTGTGTGTATGGGTCTGTGTTTGTGGATCAGTGTGTGGGGGGGTCTGTGTGTGTGGGTCTGTGTCTGTGGGTCTATGCCTGTGCGTGCGCGTCTATATTTGTGTGGGTGGGTCTGTGTGTGTGGGTCAGTGTGAGTGGGTCTGTGTGTGGGTGTCTTTGTCTGTTGGTCTTTGTGTGTGGGTCCGTGTATGTGGGTCCGTGGCTGTGGGTCTGTGCGTGTGGGTGGGGTTCTCTGTGTGCGGGTCTGTGAGCGCGTGTATTTGTGTTCAGTACCCATCCAAGGCCACCCGTCCCTTTCCCGGTGCGGTTGTATCTGTCTGCCACCTCTCTCCCTCGCCCCCAATTCACCCCCGACCACTCTCGACTACCTTACCCCGGCCCCTCTCCTCCCTTCACCCCCGGCCCCTCTCCCCCACCTCACCACGATCCCCTCCCCTTCATCCCGCCGAGCCCGCTTCCCCACCTCACCCTACGACCCCTGCTCTCTCTTCACCCCTGGACCCCTCTTCTCCTTCGTCTCCCGACCCCTCTCCCCCACCCCCTACACTCTCCGCGCTCCCTGTGTCGTTGATTCTTTCCAATACAAAGTCTCACCGAGAAGTGGACGGGGCCGCCAGGCACCAGACATCCCGCCCCTCTCTCACTCTCTCTCTCGCTCGCTCTCTGTCCCTCTCTATTTCTCCGTCTCTCTGTCTCCTCATGTCCTGGTCAGTCTGTGCCTCTCCCCATCTTTCTATATCTCCTTCCTCCTGACCCGGGTCTCCGTTGAATCGAATGTTGCGAAACTGCCATTCAGTTCGAAATCAGCGCCATTCGAAAGGGCCGATAACGGACGGGGCGAGTGCACCGTCCCCAACCAGGCCCAAACCCCACTAATACCACCTCCTGTCCTCTCCCCACCGCTGCTGTTTAGAAGGATGAGGGGGTGGGGGGGGGGGGCTGATTGAAACGTACCTCCCGATGATGGGGAAGTCCAGAACCAGGGACCACAGTTTAGGGATAAGTGGTAGACCATTTAGAATGGAGATGAGGAAAAACGTTTTCACACAGAGAGTTGTGAATATGTGGAATTCTCTGCCTCAGAAGGCAGTGGAGGCCAATTCTCTGGATGCTTTTGAGAGAGAGTTAGATGGAGCTCTTAAAGATAGCGGAGTCGGGGGATATGGTGATGGGGTACTGATTGTGGGTGATCAGCCATGATCACAGTGAATGGTGGTGCTGTCTCGAAGGGCCTAATGGCCTACTCCTGCACCTATTGTCTATTGTCTAATAGTGAAAGGCCTGGAGAGAGTGGATGCGGAGAGGATGTTTCCACTAGTGGGAGAGTCTAGGACCAGAGGCCTAGACTCAGGATTGAAATATTTACCTTTAGAAAGACCAAGAAGAATCTATTTAGCCAGAGGGAGGTGAATCTGTGAAATTCTTTGCCACAGACAGCTGTGGAGGTCAAGTCAATGGGTATATTTAAGGTGGAGATTGATAGATTCGCGATTAGTAAGGGTGCCAGGTGTCATGGGGAGAAGACAGGAGAATAGGGTTAAGAGGAAAAGATAGATCAGCCATGATTGAATGACGGAGTAGACCGTAGGCCAAATGGCCTCATTCTGCTCCTATAGCTTATGAACCGCCAGTTCAGCCACAGCCAGGAAGGCACACCAGCGCCTCCACTTCCCGAGAAGATGGAGGAAATCCAGCCTGTCTTCAGCGACTCTTACAAGCCTCTACAGATGTGCCCATAAAAACCGTACTGTCGATTTGCATCACATCTTGGGACCAGCTCTGCACAAGCCTGCAAGAAATTGCAGAGTTGTGGATGCAGCCCAGTCCATCGCACAGAGCAGACTCCCACCATCGATTCCATCTACACTGCCTTGGAAAAGCAGCCAACATAATCAAAGACTTATCCCACCCCGACCATTTCTCCTTCTCCCCACTCCCATCCAGCAGAAGGAACAGAAGCTTATAGGCGCGGATCAATTCTTCCCTTCCCTCCCGCTCTACCCCTTCCCCGGGCACTTTCCTTTGCAATCGCAAGACATGCTACACTTGTCCCTTTACCTCCCCCCTCCACTCCTTTCAGGGACCCAAGCAGTCCTTCCAGGTTCCACAGAGGTTCACCTGCACCTCCTCCAACCTCATCTACTGCATCCGCTGCTCCAGATGCCAGCTGATCTATATCGGTGAGACCAAGCGGATAACCAACCTGACCTCCCGGTGGCTCAGCACTTCAACTCCCCCTCCCATTCCGTATCCGACCTCTCTGTCCTGGGTCTCCTCCACGGCCAGAGTGAGCAACACCGCAAATTGGAGGAACAGCACCTCATATTCCGCTTGGGGAGTCTGCATCCTCTTGGCATGAACATTGAATTCTCTCAATTCTGTTGACCCTTGCTGTCTCCTCCCCTTCCCACCTCTCCCTCAGCCCTCGGGCTCCTCCTCCTCCTTTTTCCTTTCTCCCCCACCCCCCCCCCCCCCCCCCCCCCCATCAGTCTGAAGAAGGGTTTCGGCCCGAAACGTTGCCTATCTCCTTCGCTCCATAGATGCTGCTGCACCCGCTGAGTTTCTCCAGCATTTTGTGTACCCTCGACTTTCCAGCATCTGCAGTTCCTTCTTTAACAGCTTATTGGCGCGCAGCACCTGACTTAGCAACGGCTACATCCCCTCTGTTATCAGGCTTCAGAATGCTCCTTCTAAAAGCGAGGGTACTGTTCGATTCACCTCTACCCCTTTGTGGGCATTGGACTTTGTCTCTGGAACTGATGCGCTACAATGATGAGAAACCGACATTCTGCACTCTGTATCTTCCACTTTGCTCTACCTATTGGACTTCAGTTTAACTAGATGCTGTTTGTGCATGGGGTCATTTAATCTGTTTGGATAGCTTGCAAAAAAACCTTCTCAATGTACCTTGGTACACGGGACAATAATAAACCCAAACCTGAATATATGGCAATTAAATTCAGGGACGTGTTTCTGCGGCATTTTACAGTCCATCTTCTCCAGGAGAGGATTCAGAGTTCACAGCACCAGACGCAAGCTCGAGGTGAGATCCGTGCATTAAGGCCATGGAGGTTTATTGATTTGATTCATTGTTTGAACGATACAGCATGGAAACCGGCCCTTCGGCCCACCAAGTCCACGCCGACCATCGCCCACCCGTTCACCCACTAGTTCTATGTTATCCCACATTCTCGTCCACTTCCTACACACTGGGGGAAATTTACAGATGGCCAATTAACCTGCAAACCCGCGCGTCTTTGGGATGTGGGAGGAAACCGAAGCACCCGGTGAAAACACACGCGGTCACAGGGAGAACGAACACACTCCACGCACAGACAGTAGTGAGGTCAGGATCGAACCCGGGTACCTGGCGCTGTGAGGCAGCAACTCTACCGTCACTGTGCCGGCCCTGCAGGGCTAAAAGTTTTAATTTTGCTTTAGTGTAGTTTATGCCTTAGTTTAGCACTACGCTCCAGGCCACTGTGCCGCGCTGTTCATGGTTGTAATTGACCTCTGTGGGTAGGGTTGGATAGACAAGGGGCCTGGAGGTATTGAACATGCGGGCGGCCCATATTTGGTGGGTGGAGGTAGGGCTGGAGTCCTATCCTCGCTGGCACTGGATGGGTGGTCGCCGGGGAGCGGGGAGAGGGAGGGAGGGGGTTTGGAGATGGGGGCAGGTCTCACCTCCCCCCCCCCCCCCCCACCCCCCCCCCACACCCCCCACATCCCTCGGTCGCTGCGAGGCGCCGGTGACTTGGCTGCGGCGGGGTTCACTGCACGTCCCAGATCTCGCAGAGCAGCGGGGTGAACTTGTGGTCGCGGCCCCGCCACGACATCAGCATGTCGGCGTGGTGGTGGTTGAAGGTGCGCAGCTCGGTGAGGCGGCCGAGCAGCCGCGCGAAGTGTTGCGGCTCCAGCGGGTGCTTGACTTTGCAGTGCTTCTGCAGCACGTCCAGCAGCGGCTCCTGGAGCCGGTCGATCGCGCCCCGGTCCTTCACGTACGGGCGATCTGCGGCAGAGAGCGACACTGTTACCCTGGGGGTGGGGGGTAATACGGTTAATACCCACCGTACAACCCAGCGGAAGGAGGTAGACACGACATTGCTGGATGGAGTACCTCAGCGGGACAGGCAGCGTCTCTGGAGAGCAACCCAGCAGTATGAGCCTAAATGTTAAAAAGAAGGAACCGCAGATGCTGGAAAATCGAGGGTGCACAAAAAGCTGGAGAAACTCAGCGGGTGCAGCAGCATCTTAAGGAGCGAAGGAGATAGGCATCTAAGGAGCTGCTGCACCCGCTGAGTTTCTCCAGCTTTTTGTGCTCCCCAGTATGAGCCTAACGTTGTGAACCTTTTCAGACCTCCAGTTTCCCTCTCCCCTGACTCCCAGTCTGAAGAAGGGTCTCGCCACAAATCGTCACCTGTCCCCTTTCCTCCCAATATGCAACCTGACCCGCTGAGTTACTCCATCATGTTGTGTGTGTGTGTGTGTTAGCGATATTAACGTCGATTTATCTGATTTCAAGTAACCCCTGCATTCCATCTCTCTCGGCCCTTCCTCCATCACAGACGTCCTGCCAGTTCCACTGTTCGCATCCATATAATGCCTTCGTTATCACCTCTTTCACAGCCAACTATTGTGGGTTCCACTCCTCTTGGTCATCGGTGCCGGCTCTGGTTTGTTCTGAACCTTTTCACACCTCCAGTTTCCCTCCTCCCCTGACTCAGTCTGAAGAAGGGTTCCGGCCCGACGTGTCACCCATCCGCTTGTCTCCAGAGATGCTGCCCGACCCACTGAGTTACTCCAGCACTCTGTGCCTCTCTCACGCATTCAGGTAAACCTCAACCGCACCCTCTCCACACCCATCATCACGGACGGTCGAGATCTCCACGTAATATTCCACATGCAGCCCAACCAAAGTCTTACAGAGAAGAAGGGTTCCATCCCGAAACGTCACCCAGTTTTTATCTGCGAATATGCTGTCTGGCCCGCTGTGTACTCCGGCGTTATATGTCTGTCTTCAACTATTGTAAAGTAGGATTGACATTAAACTGTACACAGAATATGGATTTCACTTTGTAGGAAGGAACTGTAGATGCCGGTTTAAACCGAAGATAGACACAAAAAGATGGAGTAACTCAGGGTTCAGGCAGCATCTCTGGGGAAAAAGGAAGTTGGATGAGCAGCCGTGATCATATTGAATGGCGGTGCCGGCTCGAAGGGCCGAATGGCCTACCGCACCTATTTTCTATGTTCTATATGTTTCTAATAGGTGACGTTTCGGGTCGAGACCCTTCTTAGGAAGACGTTTGAAGAAGGCTCTCGACCCAAACCGTTTCTCCGTAGATGCTGTCTGGCCGGCTGAATGACGCCAGCTTTCTGTGTCTATCTAGGAATCTCACTGTACTTGGGTACAGTGGCCAATTTGGTAGCGTTGACCCATTGGCCTCACCCCAAGGCCGGGTCCCTGACTCAGAGAGTGACCCCTGCCGAGGACGCAACTGTCCCGAGGGAGACGCGCGGGCGAGGTGAAGCGGTGTGAGAGGGGAGTGTGTACCCGCACACCCGCGGGGCCGCACCTGGTGAGAGGATGGTGATGGCGGTGAGCAGACTGTACTCCTCCTGGGACATCTGCAGCTCGCTGATACTGCGGTAGAAGTTAAACATGGGGGTGATGTATTCCTCAGCGATGCCTGGTCAACATAGAAACCGTCGCACGTTACATTCACTGCAGCGGCCCAACAAGGTTAGTAACATGGTCAGAATGAGCACATTAGGCTAAACTAAAGCAAAATTGTTTATTCCCAATATACAAACGGCATGTCTTGATTGCCTGTCTGAACCCCGTCCCCTAATGTTTGTTGTCTCCGCGGTGGGACGGCAGATACTGAGGGAGCGCCGCATTGTGGGTGGGGTGTTGGTGAGGGAGCGCCGCACTGTGGATGGGGTGAAGTGAGGGAGCGCCGCACTGTGGGTGGGGTGGAGTGAGGGAGCGCCGCACTGTGGGTGGGGTGTTGGTGAGGGAGCGCCACGCTGTGGGTGGGGTGGTGGTGAGGGAGCGCCGCACTGTGGGTGGGGTGGAGTGAGGGAGCGCCGCACTGTGGGTGGGGTGGTGGTGAGGGAGCGCCGCACTGTGGGTGGGGTGGTACTGAGGGAGCGCCGCACTGTGGGTGGGGTGGTACTGAGGGAGCGCCGCACTGTGGGTGGGGTGGTACTGAGGGAGCGCCGCGCTGTGGGTGGGGTGGAGTGAGGGAGCGCCGCGCTGTGGGTGGGGTGGAGTGAGGGAGCGCCGCACTGTGGGTGGGGTGGAGTGAGGGAGCGCCGCGCTGTTTTTTTATAATCATGCAAATACGTTTATTCAAAAAATAAAAATAAACATACAGAGTATTAACACAATCAAAGACGGCCTACGTTGACAGTTTACAAACAAACGCTCAACAAATGAATACTAGACCAAGGGGCGGGGGTGCGTTGGGTCCCGTCCCCTCAACGCGCGGTTGCGGGGGAGCCCTGCGGCGTCACACACACTAACCACCCCCCACACACACATGGGGGGGGGGGGGTGAGAGGGATGGTAGAGGGGAGAGAGGAGGAGGTTCGGAGGAGGGTAGTGGGGAGAGAGGGGGAGAGTGGGGCACAGAGAGGGACACAGAGGGGGGACAGAGGTACACAGAGAGTGACACAGAGGTAGAGAGAGGGACACAGAGGGACACAGAGGCAGAGAGAGGAGCAGAGAGGGACACAGAGGCAGAGAGAGGGGCACAGAGGACAGAGAGTGACATAGAGGCACAGAGAGTGACACAGAGCCAGAGAGAGGGACAGAGAGGAAGAGACAGGGATACAGAGGCACAGAGAGAGGGAGCTTGAGGGGGGCAGAGTGGGGGGGGGGGGGGGGGGAGAGGGAGGGAGGGAGAGTTTGAGGGGTTGGGGGGGGGGCGTCGTCAGAGGTGAGGGCTGGTTCTCGAATGCAATAATCACTCGCTCCAGGTGACCTCAGGTGACCTCAGGAACTTGCATTATCTTTCTGCAATAACGACCGCCACCACCATGTTGTTGAACTTCAAGAAGCCCAGCGGAGCGCGCTGCACGACTTGCTCACGTGTCCACGGTCTTCAATCCACGTAACTGGCTGCGCATTGAAAAGTCTGCGCAGCTGGTCGCGAGGAGCAAAGGCAATGTGACGTCATGCAGCAGTTATATTTTAAAACAATTTTAGTAAAAAACTCGGGAAATAATTAACCAAATTTTCAGATGAGGAGATTTTTGAATTCATGAGGTAAATCTCTACCGGAATATGTAAAAATGACTCCGTTACCGCATCGCGTTTTGGAGGAGATGTGACTGACAACCAAACAAACGAACTAACAAAGTGAGTTTTAATAGTTTATCAACAAAACACTTGACTTCCCGCCGCCACTAGTGTTCACGGAAGGCCTCCAAAGTCCCCGTGGACACCTTGTGTTCCCTCTCCATGGGGGCACGCGGGCACGGACATAGGCCCGGAAAAGGGGCAGGCAGTCAACCCCGGTGCGGCCTTGGACTACCCGCTGCCTGGACCCGCGAATGTCCATCTTGGCCAGGCCCAGGAGCAGAGGGACAGCAAGATCCCCCCTCCCCAACCTCCCGACCTTCCCCCCTCTGTACAGGGTGCCCAAATATCAGGAGTGTGGGGCTAAAATGTAGCCAAAACTTGAGGAACAGCCCCATCAGATATTCAAACAGAGGCTGCAACGTCTCACACTGCATGTACAAGTGAAACACGATCTCTTCCTCGCCGCAGAAATGACAGGCGGCTGGCGAGTCCATGAACCGGCTCAAGTACCTGTTACAGGCCACAGCCATGTACAACACTTATAGAGAGACCTCCACTGAGGACCACTCCCGCCGTCAGGTGGTAACACGGACCGCCAGGGCGTGTCCGGACTGAAAACAAGGGCGAGGAAGTGCAGAGTGTGCAGGAGCAGCCTGTACAGTACGCGCCTCTCCACGTCACGGAACGGCATGCTGGGCATCCCGGAAAGGCGGCTCATGTTGCATGGGGCCAGCTTTGGGAAGGGACCCGGGCCGTAGGTCCTATGAGCAATTCCGACGGAGCGGGGGTAAGCTCGGCCGCAATCACTCCACGCACACGCCTCTCCTCGATACCCACCATGACAGGGTGAGGACTGGCCACCCTCGCAGCCACAACAACCCCCTCCCCCTGTGGAGCAGCAGTGCGCTGTGGGAGGGGTGTTGAAGGAGCACCACACCATGGAAGGGGCGGTACAGGGGGAGCGCCGCATTGTTGAAGGGTTAGTCATTTAGTTAGCTTAGGGAAGGGTTGCAGGAAGCTGAGGGCTTAATGGTGTTTTAAAGCCACGAGTCTAAAAGGCTGGAACAGTATCTCTAGAGGGAGCACGGCAATAATTGCTGAGGTTTCGGGTTGGGGAAAGCCTGCAGTATATTACAGAGACCAGCTGGTGGCGTTGCCCACTGCCATTCCATCTCACTACACCAACACAGCGAGTAAAGTGGATCCAGACCTTGGTGAAAATCTTTAAACTCTTTCATCGCGAAAGAGAAATGATTCAAATCATTCTCTTGGAATTAGAAAATAAATACCGCAGAGAGACAAATAATTCACAGCTGAGGATGAGGGTGGGACCTGATAGAAGTGCAGGTATATAACATTATGAGTGGCACAGATAGGGTAGACAGTCATTACCTTTATCCCAACCAGGGTGGAAATGTCAAATGCGAGAGGGCATACATTTAATGAGGATGGCCTTACATTTAAATTCTCCACCACCCATGGGTAAATTCAATGCCTGTGGATCATTAATTTGTAGATATAACCATATAATAACCATATAACAATTACAGACTGGAAACAGGCCCTCTCGGCCCTTCCAGTCCATGCCGACCATTTGTTTTCCCCTAGTCCCATCTACCTGCACTCAGACCATACCCCTCCATTCCCTTCCCGTACATATACCTATCCACTTTACTTTTAAATGTTAAAATCGATCCTGCCTCCACCACTTCTGCTGGAAGCTCATTCCACACAGCCTCTGAGTAAAGAAGTTCCCCCTCACGTTACCCCTAAACTTCTGTCCCTTAATTCGCATGTCATGCCCTCTTGTTTGAATCTTCCCTACCCTCAATGGGAAAAGCTTATCCACGTCAACTCTGTCTATCCCTTTCATCATTTTAAAGACCTCAATCAAGTCCCCCCTTAACCTTCTGCGCTCCAAAAAATAAAGACCTAACTTGTTCAACCTTTCTCTGTAACTTAGTTGCTGGAGGAGCTGTTGGTTTAGCTGATTCGTTGTTTGCAGTGCAGAGTTTTTACAACATGCCTTTCATATCATGGTCTTGTGTTGTAACTTGCATTAACCAACTCAGCACTGGTTTATCGTGCCTTCCCTCTCAAGGTCCCCCCTCCCCCAGGGGATTACAGGATTAACAATGTGACCCACTGTCTCGCAGCACCAGAGACCCCAGTTCGATGGTGGGGGAGATGGATGGGGAGGGGGTGGGGGGGGGGGGGAGGGGGTTACTACTTCAAACTGGAGACTTCAATATCCATACATAGAACATTCACAGCGGAGACAAACATTTGCTAAGGGGAGACACATAAATTGCTGCAGTAACTCGGCGTGAAGAAGGGTCTCGACCTGAAACGTTGCCTATTCACATTCTCTAAAGATGCTGCCTGACCCGCTGGGTTAATCCAGTGCTTTGTTTGCTGTGTCTTTCCTTGGTAAAGTGGCACCTGCAGTTACTTGTGGCTACATTTGTCGAGAGGAGACTAGGACTGTTTTAGGTCTCCCAGTTGAAAGTACCGCTGGCGTTTTTACTCCGCGGGGAGCCACCCTCACGCCTTCTGCTGTGAGCTTTGGGTCCTGCGCAAGACTTTCTTTCAATGCTGTGCGTCGCAATGGGAGCGTTTAGTTTAGTGTCTGGTGTACTTTTAAATGTTAAAATCGATCCTGCCTCCACCACTTCTGCTGGAAGCTCATTCCACACAGCCACCACCCTCTGAGTAAAGAAGTTCCCCCTCACGTTACCCCTAAACCTCTGTCCCTTAATTCTCATGTCATGCCCTCTTGTTTGAATCTTCCCTACCCTCAATGGGAAAAGCTTATTCACGTCAACTCTGTCTATCCCTTTCATTATTTTAAAGACCTCAATCAAGTCCCCCCTTAACCTTCTGCGCTCCAAAGAATAAAGATCTAACTTGTTCAACCTTTCTCTGTAACATAGTCGCTGGAACCCAGGCAACATTCTAGTAAATCTCCTCTGTACTCTCTCTATTTTGTTGACATCCTTCCTATAATTAGGCGACCAAAATTGTACACCATACTCCAGAATTGGTCTTACCAATGCCTTGTACAATTTTAACATTACTTCCCTACTCCTAAATTCAATGCTCTGATTTATAAAGGCCAGCACACCAAAGGCTTTCTTTACCACCCTATCTACATGCGATTCCACCTTCAGGGAACTATGCACAGTTATTCCTAGATCTCCGTTCCACAGCATTCCTCAATTCCCTACCATTTACCATGTACGTCCTATTTTGATTTGTCCTGCTAAGATGTAGCACTTCACACTTATCAGCATTAAACTCCATCTGCCATCTTTCAGCCCACTTTTCCAAATGGCCCAAATCTCTCTGTAGACTTTCATTATCCACAACACCACCTATCTTAGTATCATCTGCATACTTACTTATCCAATTTTCCACCCTATCATCCAGATCATTGATGTACATGACAAACAACAGTGGACCCAACACAGATCCCTGAGGCACTCCACTGGTCACCGGCTTCCAACCTGACAAACAGCCATCCACCATTACTCTCTGACATCTCCCATTCAGCCACTGTTGAATCCATCTTGCTACTCCGCAATTAACACCCAAAGGTGGAACCTTCTTAACCAGCCTTCCATGAGGAACCTTGTCAAAGGCCTTAATGAAATCCATATAGACAATATCCACTGCTTTACCTTCATCAATTTCCCTAGTAACCGCTTCAAAAAATTCAAGAAGGTTTGTCAAACATGATCTTCCAGGCACAAATCCATGTTGACTGTTCCTGATCGGACCCTGTTTATCCAGATGCTTATATATATTATCTCTAAGTATCCTTTCCATTAATTTGCCCACCACTGACGTCAAACTAACAGGTCTATAATTGCTAGGTTTATTCTTTGAACCCTTTTTAAACAATGAAACAACATGCGCAGTATTCCCGTTTCTAATGACATTTGAAATATTTCTGTCATAGCTCCTGCTATTTCTACACTAACTTCCCTCAATGTCCTAGGGAATATCCTGTCAGGACCTGGAGACTTATCCACTTTTATATTTTTCAAAAGTGTCAGTACTTCCTCATCTTTGAATCTCATAGTTTCCATAGCTACTCTGATTTTTTTCCCTTACCTCACAGAGTTCAATATCCTTCTCCTTGGTGAATACCGAAGAAAAGAAATTGTTCAATATCTCCCCCATCTCTTTTGGCTCTGCAGATAGCTGCCCATTCTGGCTCTCTAATGGTCCAATTTTACTTCGGAGTCACGTGAGTGACTACGTGAAGAAGAGCCCGCCTCACGCTGGTAACGGCTTGACGTCGACGCTGACGGCAGAAGGTGGAGCTGCAGTAAGGAGCAGCTCCTCGCAGCGGTCGGAACGGCCCGCAGGTAAGAACAGTAAAGTTGGGATTTCTTAGCGGGCGCTGGGTAGGTCCAGCAGTATAGGAAATATATTAAATCAGGTCAGAGTCATATTAGTGCTGGTTAAGCACAGATGATGAAGTAAACTTATATTCGCGGGTTAAATGCTTCCTGGGGTGAAAAATAAATATACGGGAAAGCTAGTGCGGAGCCGGTTCCGATACCGGTGGCCGCAGATATACCCGTTAGCGAATTAGTTTACAAAATGATAACCACGGAGAGAAATGCTCCCGAATATGAAAAATGGAAAATAAAATAAAATAAAAAATCTGAGAGGCCCCGTGGTTCTGATGACTCTGACATTGAAAAGTCCTCCAGATAAGTAAAACTATGTGGAACTGATTATGGAGCATATGGAGAAAGTTCTCCAAATAATTATGAGACTAGGGTCAAAGTACCCTGAAGGTTCCTAAAATTAGCCCTGAGGGGTTTAATTATTCTGAATATGGCCATGGGCCTAATTGGAAGTTTGGAACTCCGGACCCAGGATTTGGGCCGGAAGAAGTCTCATGGGATGAAATCCCAATTGATTTAGGGCTGCAGAAGGCAGACCCTGTTGATGGTGATTTGCATTTTGAAAGCACACCACAAAATAAAAATAAAAATAAAATGAAAAAATATGAAAAGAGGCCAAAGATGCCTGGAATAGCAAAAGGTTTTGCTATATATGAAGGAAGTGGTGAGGCTATGGAAGAAATCCTAGCTGCCAACATATATATATGGTATCTCACCAACTTCATGATTTTGTGATGATTGAAATATTAAAATTGCACAGCACAGGAAATTGTGCCTCATTGGAAGAGCCTACGGTTTATCCGTTAATATGGGCATCCATGACTCCAAATATGAGAGCGTCAAATAGTGAGGTTTAAAAATCCTCACAAATTATTCTGCTGCTATTATGGCTTTTGGGCAGATGAAAGGAAAACATAAAATAAAGACGCTATTGTGCAATTCTTTCTATGAAATTTTTATATAATATAAATGGCTATTTGGCCCATTTTTCACCCAAGGTTTTGCATACCTGTGTCGAGCAAGTGGTGTTTAAGCTCTTGGTTATCTGTTTGGAATAATCTGCCTAACTTATTGAAATTGGATGAAAAGCCTAAATATTTTAGCTGCATGAAACCTTCGTCTTTGGACGAAAAGGTAATTTTTGCCCAGAAGGGGATTTGATATTGGAAATAGAGGCAGAAATATGTCAAGGAAGTTTTATTGTATTGCACAAACCAAATACTTACCCGAATTCAGGGGATAAGGAGACCACCACGCTCATATGCAGAGGAATTAAAGACTTGTTCCCTGCTTAAAGAAACTGCGGATTAATCTCCAGTTAGAGGGAGATTACAAAAAGTTATTAAGACTGGTTTACTATTATTTTTGATCAGTATATTACGAGCAGTTTCATTAACTACTATTACTTTTAAAAAAAAGAGGTTAATCCTCCTGTACAGAATAAACCTGCTTATGTTTCGTGTTTTCTGCAATTGAAAAAGCAGAGATTTATGTTCACATTGCCTAATTATCTGGAAAAGAGGTAATGGAAAAGATTTTGAACACAAGCATAAATTTGTCTTTAATGTTAGAAGGCATTACAGATGAAGGTTGCAGAAGTATTCTGGACCTTACAGGTCTAAATAAGTTTGTAGAATACAAACATGTTCAAATGGAGTCATTGAATACTGCAAAATATTTAATTCAGCAGGTTGTTATATGGCTAAAGATTGATGAAAAGACGCCTATTATTCTGTACCTATGCATCAGGTTTTCGGTAGTACTTAAATTTTAATTGGTTGTGACAATTATGGCAGTTAAGCTTTGCCAAATGGACTGAGTTCAGCTTTTTAACTCTTTACGAAACTGTTGAAACCAGTTTAGCCCAATTAGAGCACAAAATGCACATCATTATGGCTTATCTCAATGACATTCTGGTCATTAGTGATTATCAGGAGTCAGCTGAGGACTCAGTTTCAGTTACTAAAGCTTTGTGGTAAGCTAAGGTTTCTTAATTCATCTAATTAAGCCCAGCTGCAGCCAGCACAAACCAATTTACTTTTGGGTTTGTAATTAACTCAGTGACTATGTTAATACCTTTACCAACAGTTAAAGTCGATGATATTTTGATAACTTGTCATTAATCTCATTCAAAACCTTATCCTTCCATCCGAGAAATGGTGACAACCATTGGTGAACTGCAAGCAGCATTTTGCCTGCAGTAGAATTTGGTTCATTACATTTATTGATATCTTCGAAGGTACAAGATACAAGCTCTCAAAGAGAAGGCAGGCCATTTGACAGGCCTATGTAATTAACAAAAGAAGCTGTATTGGAATTTACAATGGTGGGTTAAAAAAGGAAAAATGTCCCACAAGCTGCTAATAAATATTATGATTAAACAGCCTGAAATGGTTTTACATACAGATGCTAGTGCTCTCTCGGATGGGGGGCCACAGATTTATCCTCCAGTTGTGGAGGTAGATGGAAAACTGAAGAACAAGTGTTTTCTCCAAGAGTATGGTATTAACTATTTGGAGTTATTGGGGGCCTTTTATGGGCTTAAAGCATATTGTTGTGCTAAACAAGGTCTGCATGTGTTAATACAATTACACAATAAAACAGCTGTGGTTTACATTAATCACATGGGGAGAGTTGGATCAGTATCATGTGATTGTCGGGTCAATTGAGATTATGGCAATGGTGTATTGGTCGGCAGATATGGATTGCAGTAAGCTATACTCCAGGTAAAGACAATGTGGTAGCAGATGAAAGGTCCAGGATTTTTAAAGATAATACGGAATGGATGTTTAAGCCAGCAATAATTTAAGAATATTGTTCGACGATTTGGGTTGCCAGAAATTGATTTGTTTGCATCCAGGCTTAATCATCACTTGCCTCATTATGTGTCTTGGGGAACACCGATCCGGTACGCAGTTGCAGTAGATGCATTTTTATTACACTGGGGAAAAATGTTTCTTTTTATGCTTTTCCACCATTTGCTCTGATCCAGAGATGCTTGAAAGAAAATAGAGCAAGATTCAGCTTCCGGATTGTTGGTAGTGCCAATTGGGCCAACTCAACCTTGGTTCCCAGTTATGCTGAATATGATTAAAAAACCGTATTTGCAGATTCTTAACTGTAGTGATATCTTGACTAATCCAGTAACAAATGAAGATTACCCATTTATATGCATATATGAATTTGTTAATCTGCAGGTTTTGACCAGACCACTACAGGAACTGGGATTGTCCGGACCAAACTTGACAGTTATTGGCGCATCATGGCGAGATAGCACACAGAAACAATATATGGACACATATTAAGAAATGGGAAGAATTTTTGCACACAGTCAAAATATTTCTGATGATTATGTGAATGTTACTCATGTTTTGGAATTCCTTGCCAATTTGCGCTTTGGCCAACATTTAAGTTACAGTGTCATTAACACTGCACGCAGTGCCTTGTCGTCCTATTTAGGACTATATGACTGGTGAGAAATCAATTGGGTTGCATCCATTAATATCACGATTCATGAAAGGAATTTTTCACATGAATCCGCCAAAACCTAGATATACAGAGATTTGGGATGTGAGCATAGTACTTGCTCTACTTAGAGAATGGACTCCAATTGAAGGGTTGTCTTTGGATAGGATTTAACATGTGAAATTGGTCATGTTAATGTCACTGGTCTCAGCCCAAAGAGTTGCAAACTTTACAAATGTTGCGTTTAGACTGTATGCATGTGACTACAGATAACGTTTGTATTCTATGTTTACGATCTGATCAAACAAAGTAGACCAGGGAGATCTGGAACAAGGTAACCTTTCAAGCTTTTCATATTGAGCTTGCTTTGTGTGTGGTTAGACATTTGAACCAATTATTAAAGTGACGGACAATTTTCGAGGAAACGAAAAGACAATTGCGTGCTTACGCACAAAAAGCCACACACAAAAGCTTCAGTTCAAACTATCTCAAAATGGTTGAAACAGGTGTTGGTTTTAGTCGGGAGTAGACACTGATGTCTTCAAATCTCACTCCACCAGGGCGGCAGCTACGTCCGCGGCGAAGGGGCGGGACGTACCTCTCGAGCATATTTTTTAAAAAAAAAATCGCAGGGTGGAGTAAAAGAAGAAACTTTTTCAAAGTTCTACAACAAAACCTGTTCACACTATGACAAGCTTTGGACACGCGGTGTTGGGAGCACTATAATCACCTGCTTGTTTGCTATTAATTGCTATAATCAGTTGTGTAGTCACATGATATTTTTTGTCACTTGTAATCATTTTTCCCTCAAATATAAGGAGGGATATTATATGGATTTTCAGCCATTAAAAAAACTTAATTATGAAAAGATCTAACATTTGTGTGCTTTCTCATGTATGTGTTTACTTAGCGGAACTGTCGTACGGATTAATTCTACGACATAAAAAACACAGAAAGCATTTAAAACTCTTCACGTAGTCACTCACGTGACTCCGAAGTAAAATAGTAAGATTAAACGAGAACTCACCCTGTTCGAGAAGTTTGATCGTTATTTAACGAGGAGTTACGATGAGGGATTACTAACGTGCCCTCCAGGCGCTCCCACCCTCGTAAAATAAATGAGCAAATGGTGGTTCTAAGTCTTTTTATGAGCCTTACTATGTTACTTCCTGCTTTGGTGTTCTGTGTTTTTCATGCCGTTGCTTTGAAGAATGCCGTTACCAGCGTGAGGCGGGCTCTTCTTCACGTAAATCCCCTCATCGTAACTCCTCGTAAAATAACGATCAAACTTCGAACAGGTGAGTTCTCACGTTTAATCTTACTATTTTTTTATTCCCTCGTTATCCTTTTGTTATTAATATAGCTGTAGAAACCCTTTGGATTTACTTTCACCTTTTCTTGCCAAAAGCAATCTCATATCTTCTTTTTAAGGTAGCCTTCCTAATTTCTTTCTTAAGATTCTTTTTTTACATTCTTTATACTCCTCTACACCCTCAATATTTACTCCATGCCTCCTATAATTATTGTAGATCTCTCTCTTTTTTCGAAACAAGTGTCCAATTTCCCTTGAAAACCATGGCTCTTTCCAATTTTTACTATTTACTTTCAACCTAACAGGGACATAAAGATTCTGTACTCTTACAATTTCCCCTTTAAATGTCCTCCATTTCTCTTCTACATCCTTCCCATAAAACAAAGTGTCCCAATTCACTCCTTTTAAATCCTTATGCATTACGATATGAGAGGTGTAGAGGGATGTGGGTCAAACGCAGGCAAATGGGACTAGCGAGGAATCTTGGTTGGACTAGGTGGTCCGAAGGGCCTGTTTCCATGCTGTATGACTCTATGGTACCCAAATATAGTAACGTGTTGCTGCCAATTCTCTGATAGTCTAGTTTAGAAACAAGAAACTGCAGATGCTGGTTTACAAAATAAAACACAAGGTGTTGGAGTAACTCATCGGACCAGGCAGCATCTTTGGAGCGAAAGAACACAAAGTGCTGGCAACCAGAGTTGCTGCTTGACCTGCTGAGTTCCTCCAGCACTTTGTGTTTTTTTCATGATTCCAGCATTTGCAGTTCCTCATGTCTCCCATGCTGTGCTTTGAAAAACGCCATAAGATCTCATAGACTTTAGACTTCAGCGATACAGCGCAGAAACTGGCCCTTTGCCCCACGGAGTCCGCGCCGACCAGCGATCACCCCGTATATTAGCACCACCTTACACATTAGGGACAATTTACAATTTTTACCCTACACACCTGAACGCATTTGGCACATGGGTGGAAACCAGAGCACCGGAGAAAACCCACGTGGTCACAGGGAGAACATCCAAACTCCACATAGACGGCACCCGCAGTCAGTATCGAACCCGGGTCCCTCGCTCCGTGAGGCAGCAACACTACCGCTGCACCACTGTGCCGCTAACTATCAAAGCGGACAGAAGGGGCGTGGCTCTGACGAAAATGGCAAAACCCTGTCGAGGCAAAGAGTCATACAGCAGGGAAACAGGCCATTCGGCCCAACCTGTTCATGCTGACCGACTGAGTCCCTCCAGCACTTTGTGGGTAATTCAGGATTCCAGCAGTTCCCTGTGTCTCACGTTTAATTCTCATATACGCCCCGTAAGTAATAATGAACTGCTTACTTGCTGCAGCTTAGCAGGTGTTAACACAGTGACTCAACAAAAAAGCATACAATACTCAAGAATACGAAAAATTAATAATCACTAACACTAGGTAACCAGACCATAATAGTGCAAAACCAAAGTATAAAGTGAAGCTAAAACAAAGTTGATAGTAGATTGTTGCTGGAGTGGTGTCGTGGTTAGTGTTGTACAGTGTGGTTCAAGACTGAGGGTGGTGCAGCGGTAGAGTTGCTGGCTCACAGCGCCAGAGACCCGGGTTTGATCCTGACTACAGGTGCTGTCTGTACGGGGTTGGCGTTTGAGTTCTCCCTGTGACCCGCGTGGGTTTACTCCGGGTGCTCCGGTTTCCTCCCACGCTCCAAAGGCATGCGGGTCTGTAGTGAATTGCCCTGTGTAAATTGTTCCTAGTGTGCAGGATAGCTGGCCGCGTGGACTCGGTGAGCCGAAGGGCCTGCTTCCACGTTGGATCAAAAAACTAAAAATTAAAATTAGATTAAACTCGGGTAAACCTGGGCTGAATTTGAATGGGGAGCAGGTGGTAGAGAGTGGTTCCATTGTCCGACTGAGGAGGGGATCATAACGACAACAGACGGTTGGAGAACCTTTCAATGCGCTAGATGATGAGGAATTATCTGCCCAGCAACGCATGGGATCATCGATCCTCCACCGGGAGAGACAGAGTTAGGAGTTTTTTTGGTTTTTTTTTAATCGCGCTGCCCTCTCATTTATCTTAGATCTGCCTGTTAATAAAACCTCCTGCAGAAAGGGCAGCACCAGACATTTCACAGAGTGTTAAGAATTCATTATGGTCTTCGTGATAATGCAAGTCAACACCCATGAATTATCCATGAGATTGCCCTTAAGTTAAAAGTTCTAGATGACACAGTGAAGGACGGAGAGAATATTGAGGCACCAGTGTACACGTTATCTCGCCAAGACTGCCACTTCCCACAATGGCACCGCTGATATTTAGACTTTCAACAGTCTACATTAAATCAGAATTATCTGTCCCTTTGTACTTAGTAGGAGCCATTTGCATCAACAAGAGAGTTCAAAGCTGCAGTTTTTCACAGTACGACAGCTCAATGGTCATAGAGTCGACAGTGTGGAAACAGGCCCTTTGGCCCAACTTGCCCACACCGGCCAACATGTGCCATCTACACTAGTTCCACCTGCCCACATTTGGTCCATATCCCTCTAAACCTGTTCTATCCATGCACCCGTCTAATTGTTTCTTAAACGTTGTGATTGCTCCTGCCTTAACTACCTCCTCCGACAGCTCGTTCTGCACACCCACCACCCTCAGGTCCCTATTAAATCTGGCAGCTCGTTCCATACACCGACCACCCTTTATGTGAAAACGTTACCCCTCAGGTTCCCATTAAATCTTTCCCCCCTCACCTTAAACCTATGTCCTCTCATTCTTGATTCCCCTACTCTGGGCAAAAGACTCTGTGTATTTAACCGAACTATTCCCCTCATGATTTTGTACATCTTTATAAGATCACACATCATCCTCTTGTGCTTCAAGGAATAGAGACCCCTGATCAACCTCTCCCCTGATCAACCAGGCCCTTGAGTCCTGGAAATATCCTTGTAAATCTTCCCAATCCAGTCTGAAGAAAGGTCTCAACCTGAAATGTCACCCATTCCTTCTCTCCAGAGATACTGCCTGTCCTGCTGAGTTACCCCAGCTTTTTGTGTCTATCTTCTCTTATAATCTTTCCTATAACATGGTGCCCAAAACTGAACATAATACTCTAAATGCGGCTTCACCAGTGTCTTATACAACTGCAACAGGACTTCCTAACTTCTACAAATACTCTGACTGATGAAGGCCAACGTACCAAAAGCCTTTTTGACCACCCTAGCTACCTGTGATACCACTTTCAAAGAACGATGTACCTTTCCCCCTAGATCTCTCTGCTCTACAACACTCCCCAGAGCATTATCATTCATAGTTTAGGTCCTGCCCTTGTTAGTGCTACCAAAATGCAACACCTCATATTTCTCAGTATTTTAAGGGGCTGTCCCACTGTACGAGCTAATTCAAGAGTTCTCCCGAGTTTCCCCCGATTCGAACTCGGAGAATTATGGTTATAGCCGCTCGTAGGTAATAGGGGCTCTCGTGGACATTTTTCAACATGTTCTTTACGAGCTTACCGCGTTTCCCGAGTACCTGCCGTTAGCGTTACGAGCCGCTAAGAGACGTCCCGAGCTCCGACGTACCCGCAACGTACATCCTATGTGCAAACCTCGAGTTTGATTTTTTTTTTAACTCGGGAGAGCTCTTGAATTACCTCGTACAGTGGGACAGGCCTTTTAAATTCCATCAACCATTCCTCAGCCCACCTGCCCAACCAATCAAGATCCTGCTGCAATTTTTGACAACCATCTTCGAGGATGGGCAGAGGAATGGGCAGACTTTGGTGAAAGCCCGGGGGGGGGGGGGGTGGGCTACCTCACCGCCCCTCCCTCACAGCGGTGCTCCCTCACTGCCCCTCCCACAGTGTGGCACTCCCTCACTGCCCCTCCCACAGTGTGGCACTCCCTCACTGCCCCTCCACAGTGTGGCGCTCCCCTCACTCCCCTCCCACAGTGTGGCACTCCCTCACTGCCCCTCCCACAGTGTGGCACTCCCTCACTGCCCCTCCCACAGTGTGGCACTCCCTCACTGCCCCTCCACAGTGTGGCACTCCTCACTGCCCCTCCCACAGTGTGGCACTCCCTCACTGCCCCTCCCACAGTGTGGCACTCCCTCACTGCCCCTCCCACAGTGTGGCACTCCCTCACCGCCCCTCCCACAGTACGGCGCTCCCTCCATTGTCCTCCCTCACCACTGTGCCGTATTCGATCCTCCAACAGCTCCCTCTGCTGGCACGGGGTCTTCCGGCTGAATATCTGTGCGGAGCGGAGGAACATGGCCTCGACTGCGGAACCCTTCAGCAACGCGATCTGATCCTCATGGTCCAACATTTGGAAGCCTGCGGAGAGCAGAGGCAGCGTCACACACACCTGTCTCACTGTAGACACAAGGAACTGCGGGTGCTGGTTGACCAAGAACGACAAAAAGTGTTGGATAACTCAACGGAGGTTACCTTGGGGGTCACCTCTGACCATAAACTGAACTCATAACTGGAGGGCTCAGATACACAACATGTCCACAGGAGCATGAATTCATGTTCATAAGTCATAGGAGCAGAAGTAGGCCATTCGGACCATCAAGTCTACTTCGCCGTTCCATCATGGCTGATTTATCTTTCCCCATCAACCCCACTCTCCTGCCCTCTCCCCATAACCCTGACACTCTTACTGATACACAACCTGTCAATCTCTGCTTTAAATATACCCAATATCCAGACCTCCACCGCCACCTGTGCCAATGAATTCCACAGATTCACCACGCTCTGTCTAAAGAAATGCTTCATCTCCTTTATAAAGTTATGTCCTTTTATTCTAAGGCTGTGGCAGGTGAGAGGCCAGGATTCCCGTGGCAGTAAATCACTCGCTACGGGCACAAAGTGCTGGAGTGACTCAGCGGGTCGGGCAGCATCTCTGCAGATGGAGGCCAAGTCAGTGGATATTTTTAAGGCAGAGATAGACAAATTCTTGACTAGAACGGGTGCCAGGGGTTATGCGGAGAAGGCAGGAAAATGGGATGAGGAGGCAGAGATCAGCCATGATTGAGTGGCGGCGATTCTCGATGGGCCGAATGGCCTAATTCTACTCCTATAACTAGGTATGTTACAAAACTTACCTTTAGCGGCGCTGCAGTTCTGCCACTGCCCGTGTGCGCGACATCGGCGCCTTTGAGAGGGGGGCGGGTTTAAAATGCCGTTTTTCTCCAGACAATTCAAATCAATTAATCTCAGGGGGTTTAGTTGCTAAAGAGAAATCGCTCCGACATTTGTTTTATGAAGCTATTTTTAAACTAAGCTGGATCATTTATTAGCAAGAGTGAATTAAAAATCGTATTCTAAAGCCGTGAACGCCGACAACGGGACGGACCTTACGTAGGGGACAAAAGAAGGCACAGTTTGTTTTTACATAAAAACTTGATTCTTAGGAAGCCTTTAATCAACATTTCATGTTGCGAAAAGGGGACAAAAAAAAAAAATGAACTGGCAGTATTTTCCTGCCGACTGGGGGTTAAATTCACCGCAAACCGCAACGTTCCAATCCATCGCGTTCCACAAGATCCCACTCGCGTTGATTTACATGGCCATTAATTTACGGGAATTAAACACTAAATTCCTGCAATTTGGCCTGTAAATTAATGAAAATGAGATTTAAAAATCATGTTATATTGTGAATTATTGTGTGTGTGTTATTTGGACACTTAGGCTATTTAATAATGTTTACCTCTTCTTAAGAAATGGATAGATGTTTAGATCTAGTAATTGAATTTTGTAATTAGCTACAATTAGGTAACTAACTAATTATATGCTTTAATTTCAGGTCATCCAAGTAAGATTTGTTTCAGAATGCTTCAATCTATAATAACTGAAAATTTCATTGAGTTCTCTTAATTTTTAAGAAAGTTATGGGCTTTTGACTGTCCTTGATCACAGCTTTTGTGTTAAGTCAATGGAAAAGCAATAGGGAACAAGATGCTAATTTACGAGTATGAAAATGGCCATAACCTTTTTAATACTGAAGATATGAAAGTGAATTAGGGGTCAAATTAAACATCTTTTTATGCTTTATTTGATGGGATAAATTGCAGACTTGATTTTTAAAATCTCAAAATGTTGTAACATTGCTACTATAACTTGTGAACTTGTGAAGGTTGGGACCTTGGGGTTGGGAAAATGGGGCCAACTCACCGGGCAGTTTCTTGGTGAACTCCACCAGCAGCTGAACGTGGCTGGTGGCCGTCTCGGTTAGCAGCAGGAAGTTTTCCTCAGGACTGCATCGCTGCTGCAGCTGAGAGCGAGAGCGAGAGAGAGAGATAGAGAGAGAGGTTATTCACGCTACAACACCTTGGCAGCAGGCCGGGCTCACCCGCCGCGGAACTGGGAAAGCCGCCCCAAAGGCCTGGATAGTGTGGATGTGGAGTGAATGTTTCCACCGCTTGTGGGAGGGTCTAGGACCAGAGGTCGCAGCCTCAGAATTAAGGGACGTTTCTTTTGGAAGGAGATGAGGAGGAATTTCTTTAGTCAGAGGGCGATGAACCTGTGGAATTCTTTGCCACAGACGGCTGTGGAGGCCAAGTCATTGGATATTTTAACGACGGCGATAGATTCGTGATTAGTAAGGATGATGGGGAGAAGGTAGGAGAATGGGTTAGGAGGGAGCGATAGATCAGCCATGATTAAACGGCGGAGTGGACTTGATGGGCCGAATGGCCCCAAATCTGTTCCTATCACCCATGAACTTATGAAAGCTGGGAAGCCGCTGAGCCCGGCCCCTGCTCGTCGCTGAGGACCGGGGGCCAGAGAGGAGGGTGGAGGGAATCGGCGATGACGGTGGACGCTGGACAAAGGGCCGGTGGGGGGGGGTCTTACTTTTTACGCCCTCAAGGTCGGAAGTGGGAAGCGCCCCTGGGGAACAAGGACTGAAGGTGGCCGGGCGAGGAGAGGGACGGCGGTTCGCGGGACGATCCTGACAGAGGCGAAGGCTGCATCGGGCCTTTATGGCCAGATTTAGCTGGGACTGTGAAATGGCGCTAAACCCTGGCGACTCTTGTATATGGTCTCAGTGGGCTGTTCCTATGCATTATGTACTCAATCAGGGATTTTACTTATATTTGGCAAGAATCTTACCGCATTGTATGCTTTCGTTTAGTTTAGAGATACAGCGTGAAAACCGAGTCCGCGCCGATCCCTACACACTAACGCTATCCCACAGACTAGGGACAATGTACAATTTTACCGAAGCCAATTAACTTACAACGTCTACAACGTTTTTGGAATGTGGTAGGAAACCGGCGCACGCGGGGAAAACGCACGCGGTCACAAGGAGAATGTCCATACTCCGTACATGGTCAGGATCAAACCCAGATCTCTGTGAGGCAGCAACTCCACTGCTGCATCACTGTGCCAACTGAAGAAAGAATTTCACTGTACCTTCCTTCTGGAGTTGTACAGAGCCCTAGTGAGCACACCTGGAGTATTGTGTGCAGTTTTGGTCCCCTAATTTGAGAAAGGACATTCTTGCTATTGAGGGAGTGCAGCGTAGGTTTACAAAGGTTAATTCCCGGGATGGCGGGACTGTCATATGCTGAGAGAATGGAGCGGCTGGGCTTGTACACTCTGGAGTTTAGAAGGATGAGAGGGGATCTTATTGAAACATATAAGATTGTTAAGGGTTTGGACATGCTAGAGGCAGGAAACATGTTCCCGATGTTGGAGGAGTCCAGAACCAGAGGCCACAGTTTAAGAATAAGGAGTAAGCCATTTAGAACAGAGACGAGGAAACACTTTTTCTCACAGAGAGTTGTGAGTCTGAGGAATTCTCTGAATTCTTTGCCTCAGAGGGTGGTGCAGGCAGGTTCTCTGGATGCTTTCAAGATAGGGCTCTTATAGATAGCGGAGTTGGGATATGGGGAGAAGGCAGGAACGGGGTTGGAACTGATTGGGGATGATGAGCCATGATAATAAAGAGCCAGTGCCTCTTGAGCCTGTTGCCGTGCCCACACACACAAATGCTATCTTCACACTCTGCAACCCCTTGGAACAGTCAGTTGCTCTGTGGATTCCTGAGAGCAGACACAGGGGCATGCTCTGACTGGGTTGCCTGAGCCACTGCTTAACACCTCCAGAGTCCCGGGTTTGATCTCGGTCACCATTGCTGTCCGTGTGGAGTTTGCAGGAACAATCCCACTGCACGTATTTTACACTACCTGTTGAACTTTAGTCTTTAGTCTTTATTCTTTGGAGCGCAGAAGGTTAAGGGGGGACTTGATTGAGGTCTTTAAAATGATGAAAGGGATAGACAGAGTTGACGTGGATACGTTTTTCCCATTGAGGGTAGGGAAGATTCAAACAAGAGGGCATGACATGAGAATTAAGGGACAGAAGTTTCGGGGTAACGTGAGGGGGAACTTCTTTACTCAGAGGGTGGTGGCTGTGTGGAATCAGCTTCCAGCAGATGTGGTGGAGGCAGGATCGATTTTAACATTTAAGAGTAAAGTGGATAGGTATATGGACGTGAAGGGAATGGAGGGGTATGGTCTGAGTGCAGGTAGATGGGACTAGGGGAAAACAAATGGTCGGCACGGACTGGAAGGGCCGAGAGGGCCTGTTTCTGTGCTGTAATTGTTATATGGTTATATGGTTATAACTCATGGATCATGGTGTGATTTGACTGGACTGACGGCAAACAAAGTAACACCTCGCAGCGCCAGAGCTGGGTCCAATCCTGTCCTCGGGTGCAGTCTGTGTGGAGTTTGAAAGTTCTCCCTGTGACGGCGTGGGTTTTTTCCAGGCACTCCAGTTTCCTCCCACTTTCCAAAGACGTGCAGGTTTGTAGGTTAATTGGCTTGATGTAAATTGCCCCTTGTGCGTTGGATAGTGCTCGTGTAGGGGGTGATCACTGATCGGCACGGGCTCGATGGTCTAAAGTAAGGTCTAAAGTCAAAGTCCTGGGATGCTCTGAGGAGCGTGTGCGGTGCTAAATAAATACAGGCCATTCACTTCAATACTCACCAGTCTCTTGGTCACCTCTTGGGGTACACGATACATGGAGAAGGCTTCGAGGATGTGTCTCAGGAGGTCCTGTTGATTTGCGGTGAATTCAATTTTCTGGGGAGTCACAAAATCAGGTCACACAATCAGAGCCGGGTTGCATCACAGCCTGGTTTTGGAATAGCTCGACAGTCAAAAGTGTCTCATTGGTGTATATGTCCCAAAATAGAACACTTAAATTCTTACTTTCCGCAGCACAACAGAAATGTAAACATAGAACTTTGTAAACACCATAATAAACACCAAAAATAAAAGTTCAGCATATATATTAAAAACAAATGGACAATAATAGTGCAACAATAATGGCCCCCAAGTCTATGTAGTTTGGAGCTTATTTGGAGGTTGTAGTCTTTAATAGCCTGTTGTTTGTAGGGAAGAACCTGAACCTGGATATTACAGCTTTCAGACTCCTGTACCTTCTTCCCGATGGCAGGAATGAAATGGGAACGTGGCCAGGGAGGTGAGGGTCTCTGATGATGCTGGCCTCCTTTTCGAGATAACAGCTCTTGTAGATCCCTTCCATGGTGGGGAGGTCGGTACCTGTGATGGACCAGGCAATGCTCGCCACTTTTTCCAATCTTCTTTGTTTCTTCAAGACCGCATGAAAACCCCAAACGTCCAAGTTGTAGAGAGTCGTGGATGTAGCCCAGTCCGTCACACAGACCAGACTCCGCACCATTGACTCCATCCACGCTTCACGCTGCCTCGCGAAAGCAGCCAACATAATCAAGTTAAGACGCAACGTGTTGGAGTAACAGCAGGTCGGGCAACATCCCTGGAGAACATGGATGGGTGATGTTTGGGCTCGGGTCCCTACTTCAGCCCCCCCCACCCCCCCCCCCAACATAATCCTGCTCACTCCCTCTTCTCCCCTCTCCCATCGGGAGAAGATACTAAACCTTGAAAGCACGTACCACCAGTCAGGAACAGCTTTTTCCCCACTGTTATCAGACTACTGAACGTTCCTGAGAAGGCCTGCCGTTCCTCATTCCTCCCCGCATTGACCTGACCCTCACACTCCTCTACAACTCACATGTAGAATCATAGACTCATTTACAGTGTGGAAACAGGCCCTTCGCCCAACTCTGCCAATAAGCCCACTTTACCGACCGACACAACTGTACTATGTACTGTGGTCGCACCTGCCCGCTTTTGGACATTGCCCTGTAAACCTGTCCTATCCACTCATACCCTTCTCAAATGTTTCTTAAAACACTGCAATAGAACCTGCCTATACTGACCTCCCTCTAGCAGCTCCTTGTTTTCCATGCAACCCACCTCCCTTTGTCCACCCTCTATCCAGAATGCCGCTGGCTACAGAGTCTTGACCAACACCAAGGGAATAGTGGACCAATTGGACCTGTCCTTAAATCTGTTGGACTGGTTCCCTGTGTGGTAAAAGGCTACGATTTTACATTATTCTTCTAGGTTACTGGCTACCAACAGGGCCCTGTACCTGGTCTGGGTCAAAATACATCTCTGACCTTCTTGTTGTATAAATGAGGGGGCACCTAGACCTCCTCGGGTCATTTCAGGGGCAGGTTTACTCTGTGTTCCCAGGGTCAGAACTAAAAAGGCTGAAGCAGCATTCAGTTTTTATGCTCCACACCTGTGGAACAAGCTCGCTGAACACCTGAGGTGTGTACAGACTGTAAGCACATTTAAATCAGGCCTAAAAACACTGTTGTTTACTGTAGCTTTTCCATAACCCAACATGCAGGTAATTTTAACCTTCTAATCTTATCCCTTTTATGTGCTTTTAAAATTGTATTATTGGTTTAGTGACTTTGGTTTACTATTCATGCATTTGTCTTATTACTTGTTTTGTAATTTTTGATTATTGGCTATTTTGTTGTCCTGTGTTGTATGGTTGTTCTGCTGTCTTTTTACTCTGTTATTTTTTTTGTTTCTTTTGTAAAGCACAATGAATTGCTGCATGTACGAATGGTGCCATATAAATAAATTTGCCTTGCCTTGCCTTGCCTTGCCTTTGTGTGAAAACGTTACCCCTCAGATTCCTATTAAATATTTTCCCTTTCATCTTAAACCTCTGCCCTCTGGTCCTCAAAGAGACTAGGCATGTCGCTTCCATCTCATAATTAAAACCTGGTAGGATGCAGTTCAGATTTCTGATTGAAGAGATATTTGCATGAAGCCTCCCCTACTCTGGGTAAAAGACTATGTGCATTTATCCTATCTATTCCCCTCATGATTTTATACACCTCTATAAGATCACCCCCTCATCCTCCTGCGCTCCAAGGAATAAAGTCCTAGCCTGCCCAACATCTCCCCATAACTCAGGCCCTCGAGTCCTGTCAACGTCCTTGAAAAGGGACCGCCTCCTCCACCCTCCCCAATCCCATGCCCAACCTACCCAACACAACTCCTCACCACACCCCCCCCTCCCCCCAGATTAACACTTAGACCATTGTCACTTTTCCTCCCTGCTAATCCAAAGGTAAACCCTCCACCCCCTCAACCCTCTCTCCCCTCCTAATCTTACCCAACACCTCCACATGCTCTCCAACCCCAGCTCTCCCCACCTCTGGTTGCTCTCACCCCAGGGGTAACAGCGCACGGCCCCACACTCCTCCCTGCACCCTCCCACGCACCCCACCCACACCCAACGGCCCCACACTCCTCCCTGCACCCTCCCAAGCACCCCATTGTAAAACCAGACCCATTTGTTTGCGGAGGAGCAATGGCCCAGTGTCAGTGGAGAGGCGAGCGGAGGCAGGATTACTTTGCTGTGCCAGGTGGAGGATGTCACTTGCTTGGAGTCCGGTCCGTCGGCGACCTCATTGCCCAGTGGCTCCGGGGGGAGCGTCGGATACTTCCTCAGTCGCTTGGACTTGCACTGAATCTCCGTCAGCAAACCTGCAACATCAGAAGAGACGCCCCTGTGTTAGACCGTCCCCAGGCGGTCCCATCACCACTGACCCTCTCCTTGTCCCTGCTGTCCTCACCTTACCAAGACACACAGTGCAGGAGTTCGATCCTGAATATGGATGCTGTCTGCACGGAGTTTGTACTTTCTCCCTGTGACCACGTGGGTTTTCTCCAGGTGCTCCGGTTTCCGTGCGGGTTTGTAAGTTAATTGGCCTCAGTAAAATTGTGAATTGTCCCCGGTGTGTAGGAGAATGCTAGTGTATAGCGATCGCAGGGCGGCACAGACTCGGTAGGCTGAAGAGCCGGTTTCCGCACTTAATCTCCAAAACTAAAACTAGAAGCTAAAAACTAAATCCTCAGCTTCATCGTTAAGAGGCTGAAGGAAGAGAGCGGTACGAACAGGAGGGAAACATGTTGAATGTGAGCCAGCATTAGGACTGCGAGGTGGACTGGTGGGGGGTGATGAGGGAACGAGCCAGGTGGGTGGGGAGAGTAACGTCGGGTTCTCAGGTGAGTTCAGGTTGCTGTCAATGGGCAGCAGGCCAAGGGAGCGCTGGAATAAATGGCCACCCGCAACATTTATAAATAACGCTTAATGTTCAATTCATGAGTCACTCGAGTAGACCAGTTAAAGGCTCGATCTTTCCATTGCTCAGAGATAGAGCGTGGAAACAGGCCCTTCGGCCCACCGGGTCCACGCTGGCCATCCATCTCCCGTTCACTCTCTATCCCCACTTTCTCATCCACTCCCTACAAACTAGAGACCATTTTCTGAGGGCCAATTGACCTACAAACCTGCACGTCTTCAGAATGTGGGAGGAAACTGGAGCAGCCAGAGGAAACCCACACGATCACAGGGAGAGCATGCAATCTTCAGACAGCACCCGAGGTTAGGATTGAACCAGGGTCACTGGCGATGTGGCAGAGGTTCTACCGCTGCACCACCATGTTGCACTCTGTGTACTCGAATTAGTTCTGTTTATCGACTCGTGTGCAGTGGAAAGCTTTTGTTGCAGCCTACCCAGTCAGCGGAAAGGCAAACATGCTTAAAATCGAGCCATTCACTGTACAATTACCTGAAGAGGGAGTGGCTGGGGTGCGAGTCGTCCTTGGTCATGCTGGTGGCCTTGCCGAGGCAGCGTGAGGTGTAAAGTGAACAGCTTCTCCTTCACGTCAGCGCAATCAGCACGAGATCTGATATCACACTTCCTGCTCCCAAATACCCTTGACCTTGCCAGAAATGCATTGCTGACTCTGTCAAACCCCTGAGCATACGGATACACAAGGAACTGCAGAGCAAAACACAAAGTGCTGGAGGAACTCAGCGGGTCAGACAGTATATGCGGAGGAGGGAATGGACAGACAATGTTTCGAGTCTGAAGAAGGGTCCCAACTCTAAACGTCGCCTGTCCATTCACTCCACAGATGCTGCCTGAGCCCCTGAGTTTCTACAACACTTTAAGCTTTGTTCTTAACCGACATACTTGGGGCCAAGCTGGAGGGTGGGGGGTGGGGGGGGTGGGGGAGGAAGGGGGGGGGGGTGGGGTTGGGGGTAGGGCTGGGGGAGAGTGGTCCTCTCACACAGTTTGGAAACAGGCCCTTCGGCCCAACTTGCCCATGCCGACAACCGTGCCCCATCTACACTAGTCCCACCTGCATGCATTTGGCCCATATCCCTCTAAACCTGTCCGATCCATGTACCTGGCTAAATGATTTTTACACGTTGTGATTGGATCTCCCTAAACTACCTCTGATGGCAGCCGGTTCCATGCACCCACCGCCCTGTGCGTGAAAGGTCCTGAGCAGATACTCACACTCGGCCAACATGCCCACTTCCTTGCACTTGTGGAGGCGACACTCCTGGCACTTCCTCCTCATGTACATGTCCATCTCGCAGTTGCCTCCGCTCTTGCACTTGTACACCGCGTTCTTCATCACACTGCGTCGGAAGAACCCTGGAGAGCGGCGGGGAGGGGGAGATCGAGGGGGGGGGTTGTCAGACCACTCCGAGCTAGGGGCTTCAACCAACTTCACCGGGGTAACAGACGTTCAAATCAATGCAGCAAAACTGTTTACGTGGAACCGAAGATAGACACAAAGTGCTGGAGTGACTCAGCGGGTCAGGCAGCATTTCTGGAGAACAGGAATAGGTGACATTTCGGGTCGGTCTAAAGAAGGGTCTAGACCCAAAACATCACCTATTCCTTTATTTCCCCAGAGATGCTGCTGCCTGATCCGTTGAGTTCCTTCACCACTTTGTGTCTACCTTTGATGTACACCAGCATCTGCAGTTCCTTTCTACACATCACGTGGAGCTAAATGTCCGTTATTTTTCTTAAATGGAGACACAAGGAACTGCAGACGCTGGAATGTTGAGCTAAACACAAAGTGCCGGAGTAACTCAGCGGGTCAGGCAGCATCTGTGGTGGGAATGGACAGACGATGTTTCTGGTCAGGCCACTTCTTCAGTCTGATGGAAAGGGTTCAGAGAAGGTTTACGAGGAAGCTGCCACGACTGGGGAGCCTGAGCAAGAGGGAGAGGTTGAGCAGGCTATTGCTTGCTGCGCAGGAGGCTGAGCCGTGGTCTTCTGGGTAAGATCCTTGCTAAGGCACATCAGTAGAGGTTGGTGAAAGTTGTTGGGGACATGCCGAACCTCCTAAGTTACATCAGCTGGTCTTCAGCGTCAGTGAAGCAAGGCAGGAGGAGGCTCGGCCCTCTGTCTAAAGCCACCCCTCGCCAGTGTGGCAGCATCTCAAGCCCATGCATCCCCCCCTCCGTGCATGGGGTTATAACACTCCCATCAAATATTAAACCACTCACAGGATTATGGCCGGTGTTATCAAGGATTACTAAGATCCCATAAAAATAAAATGTGAAGTGCTGTTAAATTTTATGCTGTTTTAAATTTAAAGTTTTTAAATTTTAATTCCCCTTATAAAACCTCCCTGGCACAGAGGACAAATATCACTCCAACATGCCCTATCTACCCTGACTCATCCGTTGTGAGGGATCGTCAGATTCTCTGTGGAACTCTGGACCTGGCACCATTCTTAAAGCGTGTAGGAAGGAACTGCAGATGCTGGTTTATACCGAAGATAGACACAAACTGCTGGAGTTGCCCAGCGGATCAGGCAGCATCTCAGGGGGAAAATAGGATGGCTGACGTTTTTCGGGTCAGAGTCTGATGGAGGTTCCCTACCCGAAATGACACCCATCGTTTGTCTCCAGATATGCTGCCTGATCCGCTGAGTTACTCCAGCACTTTGTGTCTATCTACTTTTTCCAAAATGATTGACTCAATCTGCACTTCTCGCTGCTTCCAACTATAACATAGAAACATAGAAAATAGGTGCAGGAGTAGGCCATTCGGCCCTTCGAGCCTGCACCGCCATTCAATATGATCATGGCTGATCATCCAACTCAGTATCCTGTACCTGCCTTCTCTCCAAACCCCCTGATCCCTTTAGCCACAAGGGCCACATCTAGCTCCCTCTTAAATATAGCCAACGAAACTGGCCTCAACTACCTTCTGTGGCAGAGAATTCCACAGACTCACCACTCTCTGTGTAACCTCAGAAGTCAAAGATTTCTCCCGCACGGGTCGTTCCTTCTTCTCACTGCTCCTGAACAGCAGAAGGTACATAAATCTTGACAGTGCGCACCACCAGACTCAGGATCAGCTTCTTCTCCTCTGTTATCAGGCTTCTGAACGGTCCTTCCATAAGCTCGGGTGCTGTCTGGTTCATCTCCACACCATTGTGGACAATGGACTTTTTCTCTGGAACTGATGCGCTACAATGCTGAGAACTATATTCTGCACTCTGTATCGTCCCCTTTGCTCTACCTACTGTACTTGGGTTTGAGTTGATTGTATTAATATATAGTATTATCTGACCTGATTGTATAGCATACTAAAGAAAAAGCTTTTCACTGCACCTCAGTATACGTGACAATAATAAACCTAAACCGAAAGTGAAGAAAGGTCCTGACCCAAAACATCATCTGTTCCTGCCAGAGATGCTGCATGATCCACTGAGTTCCTCCGGCTCTTTGGTGATGCTCAAGATTCCTGCATCTGCAGTTCTTCGTTTCTCCAGTTGTTCCCCTGGTCATGGCTGGTTGAAGCTAACAATGCAATAACCACCCCCATTCCTTGGCTTCACAATTCACGACTGTCCAACCCTTTTGTCTCCCCCTTCCACGGGTGACAGAGGTTACGGGGAGAAGGCAGGAGAATAGGGTTAGGTGGGAGAGATAGATCAGCCATGATTGAATGGTGGAGTAGACCTGATGGGCCGAATGGCCTAATTCTACTCTCACTTATGATCTTCTGTTTTAAACTCTTTGTTCCATCATCTGCCTATCACGCACCTCCCCCTCACCTGTGTTCAACTATTACCTGCCCCTCCTCCATCCCAGTTTTTTCCCCTACCCCTGCAGTCAGTCTGAAGAAAGGTCCTGACCCGAAAAGGCACCTAGTTTAGTTTATTGTCACGTGTACAGAGATACAGTGAAAAGCATTTTGTTGCCTGCTATACAATTAGCGAAAAGGCTATACATGATAAATGGTATGGCATGCTGTGGAACAGAGGGATCTAGGAATAACTGTGCATAGTTCCCTGAAGGTGCAATCGCATGTAGATAGGGTGGTAAAGAAAGCCTTTGGTGTGCTGGCCTTTATAAATCAGAGCATTGAATATAGGAGTAGGGAAGTAATGTTAAAATTGTACAAGGCATTGGTAAGACCAATTCTGGAGTATGGTGTACAATTTTGGTTGCCTAGTTAGGGAGGATGTCAACAAAATAGAGAGAGTACAGATGAGATTTACTAGGATGTTGCCTGGGTTCCAGCAACTACAGAGAAAGGTTGAACAAGTTAGGTCTTTATTCTTTGGAGCGCAGAAGGTTAAGGGGGGACTTGATTGAGGTCTTTAAAATGATGAAAGGGATAGACAGAGTTGACGTGGATACGTTTTTCCCATTGAGGGTAGGGAAGATTCAAACAAGAGGGCATGACATGAGAATTAAGGGACAGAAGTTTCGGGGTAACGTGAGGGGGAACTTCTTTACTCAGAGGGTGGTGGCTGTGTGGAATCAGCTTCCAGCAGAAGTGGTGGAGGCAGGATCGATTTTAACATTTAAGAGTAAAGTGGATAGGTATATGGACGTGAAGGGAATGGAGGGGTATGGTCTGAGTGCAGGTAGATGGGACTAGGGGAAAACAAATGGTCGGCACGGACTGGAAGGGCCGAGAGGGCCTGTTTCCGTGCTGTAATTGTTATATGTTATATGGTTATGATTAGAATCGAGCCGTTCACAGTGTCTATGCCTATCCATGTTCTCCAGAGATGCTGCTTGACCACTATGTTACTCCAGCACTTTAGTTTTAGTCTTCAGTTAACGAGATACAGCGTGGACACAGGGACTTCTGCCCACCAAGTCCAGGCCAACCAATGATCCCCGCACATTAGCACTATCCCACACACTAGGGATGATTTACAATTTTTACCGGTGCCAACTAACCCACAAACCCGCACATCATTAGGATGTGGGAAGAAACCAGAGCACCCGGAGAAACCCCACGCGGTCAAGGGGAGAGCATGCAAACTCTGTACAGACAGCACCTGTGGTCAGGGTGGAACCCGGCTCTCTGGTGCTGTGAGACAGCAACTCTACCCCCGTGCCACCTTGCTGCCACTTTGCGTCCCTTACTTGTAAATGATCATCTGCAGTTCCGTGGTGCTAGGCAATGCAATAAAGCCATCGCCGAGCACAGCTGTAATGTTAGCAAAGTTAGAGTCATTGAGTTCGACATGGTTTCAATCACCAGTGACACAGGGAGCATTGAAGTCCATGATGAGATCACAAGTCCAGTCCCTACTCTGCTCGTTAACTAACACAGGACGCAAAAACCATCTGCACCTGCCCAAAGTCCACCAAATGATGCATCAACCAGAGGGTTGTTCAGCCGTAGGAACAACATGTCCACATTGTGTTTTCATTCAAGTAATTGATATTATGTCCACCTCAGATGTAAAGAACATTTTATCCCCCATGGCTGTTCACAATGAGTAAACAGCCGGAATAGTCTGAGTTTATCTCTGTAACATAATAATTCCTCAGAGCCAGTCAAGACCCAATAGTCGCTGGCAGCTGTGAATGCAAGTTATTGTGTTCAAAACCCAATACTGAGACATATTGAATCATAAAGGTTTCTGATGGAAATAGAGAAAGCTAAGAAGCTGTAGAGGTTGACACCATTATGACATAGTTTAGTTTAATTGCGGGATACAGCGTGGAAACAGGCTCCTCAGCTCACTGAATCCGTGCCGACCAGGCATCACATCGCACACTAGTTCTATCTGACACACCAGGGACAATTAACATGCAAACCTGCATGTATTGGGAATGTGGGAGGAAAACGCAGCTCCAGGAGAAAACCCACGCGGCCACTGAGAGAATATAAAAAATCCGTACAGACTGCATCCATAGTCAGAAATGAAGCTGGGTCTCTGGCCCTGTGAGGCAGCAACTCTAACCTGCAGTTAGTAATTACAGAGGGATAGTACATAGCAAGGTGTAAGGAAAGAAACAATCCAGATTTGATGGGCCCAATGGCCAATTGCTATCCCTGAACATTCTACGCTCTGGTGCTGTCTGAGTGGTGTTTGCAAGTTCTTCCTGTGACCATGTGAGTTTCCCCCAGGTGCTCTGGTTTCCTCCCACATCCCAAAGTCATGCCAGTTGGCGGATTAGTTGGCCGTTGTAGTCGTCCCTGGGCAGGCAATGGACCTGGGGCTGTTGATGGAGATGTGGAGAATACAGCATGAGATTCACATGAGTGGGTGTCCTGTACTTATGCCAGACCCCGTGCTGTACTCAGAGTCATACAGTGTAGAAACAGGCCCTTCAGCCCAACTTGCCCACACTGACCAACATAACCCATCTACACCAACCTCACCTGCCTGACGTTGACCCACTTCTCTCTAAACCTGACCTATCCATATACAGTTCCTGTCTAAATGTTTCTTAAATGTTGTGATAGTACCTGCCTCAATTACCTCCTCTGGCAGCTTGTTCCATTTACCCACCTCCCTTTGTGTTAAAAAAAAAGCCCCCTATTACAAAAAGCTCCTATTAATTATTTTAATCTCCCCACCTCCCTATCTACCCCCCCCCCCCCCCCCCCCCCCCCCCCCCCCACCCTCCCACAGCTTAAACCTACAGTATGTCTGGTCCTCGATTCCTCTACTCTGGGGGCAAGAGTGTGCATTTATCCTCTCTATTCCTGTAATATTCCAATCTCTTATTCCTTGTACACCTCTATAGGATCACCCCTCATCCTCCTGTATTCCAAGGAGTAGAGTCCTAGCCTGCTCAACCTCTTACTAAAGCTCGGGCCCTCGAGTCCTGGCAATATCCTTGTAAATCTTTCCTGCATCATTTCCAGCGTGACAACATCAGCAGGGATCTGTGCCGAGACCTCCGTGTATGCGGTATATATAAACTATTGGAATGAAAACGTAAATGGGACAATTTGTAAGCTTGCAGATAACACAAAAATTGGCTGTAAGTATTGAGGAAGATTGACAAAGGATACAGCAAGATAGAGAACAGTTGGCAATATGGGCGGAGAAATAGTAGATGGAGTTTAACCTGGCAATTGGGAGGTGTTGTGCTTTGGAAGGTCAAATGTAAAGGGAAAGTATACAGTTAATGGCATGACCCGTAACAGCATTGATTTGCAGAGGGATCTTGGAGTCCATGTCTATAGCTCACTGAAAGTGGCAACACAAGTAGACAGAGGGGTAAAGAATGCAAATGTAATGCCTTCATGGGCTGGGGTGTTGAGTATAGAAGCTGGGACGTGCTGTTGCAGCTTTATAAAGCTTGGGACCACATTTGGCGTATTGTGTGTATTTCTGGTCACCCCATTATAGGGAGGGTATGGAGTCTTTGACAAGGGTGCAGGAGAAGGTTACCAAGATGCTGCCTGGATTAGATGGTGTTAGCTGTACAGAGAGATTGGATTGCTTTCTCTGGAACGTCCGAGGCTGAGGAGAGGCCTGATGGAAGTCTATAAAATTATGAGAGGCATCGATAGCGTAGACAGTCAGAACCTTTATATCACGCTGGGGAAATGTCAAAAATGCAAGGACAAAGGTGTAAGGGGTAGGTTTTAGGAGAGATTTACGAGGCATGAGAGTGGTAGGTGCCTGGAATGTGCTGCCAGGGGAGGTGGTAGAGAGCAGATACGAAAGAAGTAATGTTTGAGGTATTTAGATAGGCACATAAACAGGCAGGGAGGGATACAGATAGATGAGATTAGTTAATTTGGCATAATGGTCAGTGCAGATATTCTCCTTTAGTTTAGTTTATAGGTACAGCTTGGAAACAGGCCTTTTCGCCCAACGAGTCCACATCAACCATCGATCACTCATACAAACAAGTTCTATTTATCGAACTTTCTCCCATCCCTACACACTAGGGGCAATGTACAGAAGCCAATTAACATACAATCCCGCTCGTCTTTGGAATGTGGGAGGAAACCAGAGGACACGGAGGAAAGCCACACGGTCACAGGGAGAACGTACAAAATTCCCCACGGACAGCATCCAAGGTCAGGATCGAACCCGGGTCTCTGGCTAGATGGGGACCTCTGCCGCTACACCACCGTGCTGCCCATGTGTTGCATGATGCTGAGACTCTATGGTTCTAAGGCTGCTGATACATTCCAGGCAAGCTTATCTGTGACAGAGTGATTAGATGGTATTAGCTGGGGTGGGAGATTGCAACCTTCACGACTGATTAGGGGGGATCTTATAGAAACTTACAAAATTCTTAAGGGGTTGGACAGGCTAGATGCAGGGAAATTGTTCCCGATGTTGGGGAAGTCTAGAGCAAGGGGTCACAGTCTAAGGATAAGGGGGAATTCCTTTAGGGCCGAGATGAGGAAAACATTTTTCACACAGAGAGTGGTGAGTCTGTGGAATTCTCTGCCACAGAAGGTAGTTGAGGCCAGTTTATTGGCTATATTTAAGAGGGAGTTAGATGTGGCCCTTGTGGCTAAGGGATCAGGGGGTATGGAGAGAAGGCAGGTACAGGATACTGAGTTGGATGATCAGCCATGATCATATTGAATGGCGGTGCAGGCTCGAAGGGCCGAATGGCCTACTCCTGCACCTATTTTCTATGTTTCTATGTTTCACGTGGTCCACCCTGTTTCAACCAATGCAATCAACCTGGCTGCACAAACAGAAGATCAAACAGAACAAGTTGTCTTACAACTTTAGGCTGTGCATGCTATATGCAAGAAGAAGTAGAAGAAGCTGTAAACATACAAATTCCTTGTAAGTTTTCATACTTTGGCTAATAAATTAATTGATTACAATATTTTTATGGTATTTTATGAGATATTAATACTTCTGACAGATCATCGGTGTACTGATAGAAGCACCCATCTCCTGCAGTATTTGTCTGGGAGTGTTGTGTAACTCCAGCCTCAGTGCGGGCTCTGGGTAAGGTTGCACAAGCCCTTATCACACTGTAAATCTGTCAGAGAGCTTCTGGCTGGAGTCCCAAGGCCACTGTGCCCAACTCAGCAACTCACAGGTAGGCAACAATCAACAGATGTGTTTATCTTTAACCTCGGTAAATAATAGCGGCAACGACAAGATCTCGCTGTGCGGTGGTTTTAACGTGGCAGATATACCCCAGGCAGTAGCAGCTGTCTGTGCAAGAGGACTGCGGCACACAGTAACTGGGAAGTCATGATATCACAAGATCTGGGGGTGGCACAGTGGTGCTGCCTCACAGTGGCAGAGATCCAGGTTCAATCCCGACCATGGGTGCTCTCTGCGCGTGGAGTTTGCACGTTCTCCTTGTGACGTTTCCTCCGGGTGCTCCGGTTTCCTCCCGCGGGTTTGTAGGTTAATTGGCCCTCTGTAAATTACCCCCAGTTGTTGAGTGAATGAGAAAATAGAATAACATAGAAGTAGTGTGAGCGTGTGATCAATGGTCAGCGTGCTCGCTGGGCCAAAGGGCCTGCTTCTATGCTGTATCTCTAAACTAAACCAAACTTCTTAGATTTTGGGGCAGGTAATTTGACGTATGAGCAAAGACGCAAGGTCTAAGGAGCTACATAAAGGAGGTGAGAGAGGGAGGAAGGTCAGGGAGGGAACTGCAGAGCTCGGAGCCCGAGGTGCTGAATGCCTGGGTACCAAGAATGGAGTGAAGGATGTGTGCCAGATCATGAGGGGCGTGGACAAGGTGAACACTCACAGGCTTTTTCCCAGGGTAGAGGATTCTAATACCTTAGAAGGATGAGGGGGGAACCTCATTGAAACTTACTGAATAGTGAAAGGCCTGGATAGAGTGGATGTGGCGAGAATGTTTCCACTAGTGGGAGGGTCCAGGACCAGAGCCTCAGCAGAAAAGAACGTAAGAATTTCTTTAGCCAGAGGATGGTGAATCTGTGGGATTCTTTGCCACAGACAGCTGTGGAGGCCGGGTCATTGGGTATTTTTAAAGTGGAGATTGACAGATTCTTGATTAGTAAGGGCGTCATGGGGAAAAGGCAGGAGAGAGGGGTAGAGAGGGAAAGATAGATCAGCCGTGATTGAATTGTGTAGCGGACTTGATGGGCCAAATGGCCTACTTCTGCTATGACTTATGAACTGATGAAAATCAGAGGGCAACGGCTTAAAGTGAGGCGAGAGATTTGAGGGACCTCAGGGGCAACCTTTTCTCTCGGAGGTACTGTTGCATTTCAATGGCACTTAGATAGGAATGGTTTGGGGAGATATAGACTGGGCGTAGACCCGAGGGCAGCACGGGGGCACAGCAGTGGAGTTGCTACCTTACAACGCCAGAGAGCCGGGTTTGATCCTGTTGGTGTGACCTCGTGGATTTTCCGGTATCCTCCCACACTCCAAAGATTGGCTTCAATAAAATTGCAAATTGTCCCAAGTGTGTAGGACAGCGCTAATATATGGGGTGATCGTTGGTCGGCCTGATTCTGCTCTTTACCTCTAAAGTCTCAAGGAACGATTAATATTTAAAATGTAGATCGAGGGGTCGGTATTCATATTTGCTCTGGTGCTAAGTGGATCTGATTTAACAGAGATGGTATCTGTTCCTGGTCAAGGGAATGCCCTCCAATGACAATTACCTTGCTATCACAACCAAGCATCGAGTGTGGCCAGAACCATCAAGCAACAGCAATACTCATGGGCCTCACTGAGCGAGGGAGGGGACAAGCAGCAGGCACTTTTGCTGAGCTTTTGAGGAGATTTTTTTATTTTTAATCAATGTAATCATTAATCAAGTTTATTATTAAATCGCAGTCAAGAGCTAAAACAGCCAGGATTAGAAAATAAGTGGAATTGTAGTGACAGGGTGAGATCTTTACGCAGCAATTGGTGGTGTTAGGGGCGGCACAGTGGCGCAGCGGGAGAGTTGCTGCCAGAGGCCCGGGTTCCATCCTGACTACGGGTGCTGTCTGTACGGAGTTTGTACGTTCTCCCTGTGACCGCGTGGGTTTTCCCCGGGTGCTCCGGTTTCCTCTCGCACTCCAAAGACTCGACAGGCTGCATCTCTGGCTTCTCCTTGAACGTTACCACGTGGTAATCTCCTACCGTGGACCATGGACCACTGACGGTTTTGCCTCCAGTGAAAGTGACAGAGACGCAGAGTTATACAGCATGGAGACAGGTGGTTGTTGCCTGGAACCTGCTGGTGGCGGTGAAGGCAGATATGATAGATATGGCATTTCAGAGGTTTTTAGATAGACACATGGTTATGCAGGGAATAGAGGGATTTGGGTTATGTCCAGATAAGAGATGGTCTTAGCATCGTGTGCAGTGGTCATGCTCAATGAAATGGCAGGATATAAATGATGTTAATTTGACGGGAGATTAATTTATCTTGCCAATATATTCGGCATTAGGGTTAGACATTGAGGGTCAAATGTACCTTTTTTTTAAAGCATGGAAACAGGCTCTTCAGCCCACTGAGTTCACGCCGACCAACGATCATACGTACACTTGTTCTAACCTACACACAAGGGACAATTTACGAAGCCAATTAACCCACGAACCCACAAGTCTTTGGAATGTGGGAGGAAACCAGAGTACCTGGAGAAAACCCACGCAGTCACAGGTAGAACGGCCAAAGTCCGTACGGACAGCACATTCAGGTAGTCAGGATCGAACCTGGGTCCCTGGCGCAGAAACCAGAACCTGGGTCCCTGGCGCTGGTCCCTGAAACATCTGGATCTTGAGGCAGCAGCGCTACCATTGTGCCACTGTGCTGCCCGTTCTGTGCTGTGTGTTCTGTGATCTATGTTCCAGAGTGTGAGGGAGCGATGCTTCGTCAACCTGTATCCTCTGCCCTCACCCTCAACCTTGTCTCCTCCGTGTGCTCTCTTTCTTACCTTTGCACCCCTCGCAGGTGAGTGCGTTGTAGTGATACCCCGAAGCCTTGTCCCCACACACCACACACAGCTCATCGCCTTTCATCTTCCCCACGGTCAGGCCCAGCCGTGACTTCTTGGCCAGGGGGACCTCGCACTGTTCCGTGTCTCTGGGGAAAGTCCTGTCGCAGGGCAAGGTCTTCGCGTCGTACACGGGTGGGCAGTACCAGTCCTCGGAGTACTGCCCGTGGTAGCCGCCGCTGGAGTAATACGGAGGGACGGCTCCGCACAGCTGCATCGACGCCATAGGTGTGTTGGGGTACTGCGTGTAGGCTGAAACATCTGGATCTTGCAGGGGCAGGCTGGGCTGGTCGGACATCACATCTGTGCACAAAGGAAACACACACAGAGTTTAGTTTTAGCTTAATTTTATTTTAAGTTTTAGTTTTGTTTTAGAGTTTTAGCTTTAGTTCTGTTTAGTATTAGTTTATTTTAGTTTTAAGTTAGGTTTAGTTTAGGTGAATTTAATTTATTATTGTCAGGTATACCATGGTCCAGCCGGAGGTTTTCCCACCCTGTCAGCGGACAGACCATACATGAATATAATCAGGCTGTCCACAGTGTACAGATAAAGGTGAAAGGATACTACATTTAGTGCAAGATATAACATTGAAGTCCGATTACAGATGATTCAAAGGTCGCCAATAAGGTAGATGGAAGGTCAGGACCGCACTCTAGCTGATGAGATGACGCTTCTGTTGCCCGATAACAATTATAGAACCTAGACCTGCACAGCACAGGAACAGGCCCTTCAGCCCACCATGTCCGTGCTGAACCTGTTGACAATTTAGCCCATTCCCTTCTGACTGCACATGGTCTATATATCAATTCCTTGTCTGTCAATGTCTAAAAGCCTCGTAAACATTGCTATTGGACCTGCTTCCAGCACCCCTGTCAGCACATTCCTGGCTCTCACCGCTCTTGGTGTAAAATATTTGCCTCATAAATCTCCTTTAAACTTCCTCCCTCTGACCTTAAAGTCCTGCTCACTAGTCTTTAACATTTCCATCATAGATGATCCATGTTTCCCGTTCTCCTGCCATTGTCACGATCAGCCATGATCACATTGAATGGCGGTGCTGGCTCGAAGGGCTGAATGGCCTCCTCCTGCACCTATTTTCTATATTTCTATGTCCCCGTAACACTTCAATAGACAATAGACAATAGACAATAGGTGGAGGAGTAGGCCATTTGGCCCTTCGAGCCAGCACCGCCATTCAATGTGATCATGGCTGATCATCTCCAATCAGTACCCCGTTCCTGCCTTCTCCCCATATCCCCTGACTCCGCTATCTTTAAGAGCCCTATCCAGCTCTCTCTTGAAAGCATCCAGAGAACCTGCCTCCACCGCCCTCTGAGGCAGAGAATTCCACACCCTTACAGATCAGGAATCTGTCAATCTCTGCTTTAAAAACCCAATGACTTGGCCTCCACCGCCGTCTTTGGCAATAAACTCATTCATCACCCTCTGGCTAAAAAAAATGCCTCCTCATCTCCTTTCTAAAGATACGTCCTTTTTGTTATCATCCACACCTTGGTTCTGATAACAGGCCATTGGCGTCCGATGTTAATTCTGTTTCTTCTCTGCTGATGCCACTAACCCGACCAATGCCTCCAGTATTCTCTGCTATCATTCCACTATCCCAATCGTTTTTAAAAGCCTGTGGTGAGAGGCAAGTGTAAACCGTCCTTCCAAGACCCAGAGGTCAGAGGTTTAAGGTGAGAGGGACAAGATTTAATAGGAACCTGAGTGGCAACTTTTTCCACACAGAGGGTGGTGGGTATATGGGATCCGCTGCCAGAGGAGGTAGTTGAGGCAGGGCGTATAATGACATTTAAAATGCATTTGGACAGATACATGGATTGGAAAGGTTTAGAAGGCCATGGGCCAAACCAAGGTTTGGAGGGATATTGAGATTTTGTTTAGTTCATTGCAATATATGCCAGGGTACAATGAAATCCCTCGTTCATATGAACGGTCAACATAATGATAGATACAATAATACACACAATAAAGAGGACAACATAGCAGCGTTGTGGTGCAAAATCAATCAAATGCAGGCCAATGGGACTAGCTCTGGAAGACACCCTGTTCGACATGGACGAGGTTGGCTGAAGGGCCTGTTTCAGTGCCGTGTGACTCATTTGGGAAGGGCAGGTTGCAGGGAGCATTAGCAGGGGAGTGAGACTGCGGTTTGAACTGGCATGGACTCAGCAGTTTCAACAACTCCTCTGTCTCATAAGGAGATGTGCACAGGTTCACGATTCACAAAAACTTATATAGGTGCAGTGAATTATTGGGAAATCCAACAAAATATTATCTTCGTTGCCAGGGGATCCGAATACCAAAGTAGGGAGCTTAAGAATATAGAACATAGCACATAGAACAGTACAGAACAGGAACGGGCCATTGTCCTAAACACAATATCAAGTTGTAATGTAGAACTAAAGAACTGCAAATGCTGCTGCCTGACCCGCCGTGTTACTCCAACACTTCATGTCTATCTGTGCTATCAACCAGCATCTGCAGTTCTTCGTTTCTACATTTTGGCTTACTCCACTGCCAAATCTCCTCAAGGTGTGCCTACATTGAAGAGGTTCTCTTCCTCTCTCCAACGGGAGTTTTGCAACACCTTCTCTCACTGCTCCCCCTCTGTGATTCCTTCAGCTCTTCACCCCTCCCTTCCGCATCACCTCCTTTCAATCTGAGGAACGGTCCCAACCCGAAAAGTCACCCATCCTTATTCCCCAGAGATTCTGCTTGACCTACTGAGTTACTCCAGCACAGTGTCTATCGATGATCCATATCCCTCTATTCCTTGCGTTGCCTATGTGCCTACTCAAAAGCCGTTTAAATGCCACTATCAGTTGCTGCAGTTTGACGGGGTATTTGTGAGACTACATCAGGTTGGTAGTGTGTGTAGTACAAGCGGATTGCACTCATCTGGTTAAACACATCCTTCTCCTTGATAAGAGAAGGATGCACAATCATTGGAAAAGGTTTACTTGATGAATATAGGAAAGTTTGGACAAGGATTGTACCCACTGGAGTTTCAACAGGTGAGACTGCTGACAATGTTTCAACAGCTGTGTCGGAAGGGAAATGCAGATGCTGATTTAAACCGAAGATAGACACAAAAAGCTGTAGTAACTCAGCGGGTCAGACAGCATCTCTGGAGAAGGAATAGGTGACGTTTTGGGTTGAGACCCTTCTTCAGACGTGTCTATCTTCGGTTTCAACAGCTGTTATCTTTAAGCCTAGGACAATCTTCCATTGCTTTGGGTTTATCATTATACAGTGATAGTGTCATGGAGCCTTCAGCACAGAAACAGCCCCTTCGTCCCACCTTGTCCATGCCAACTAAGTTGCCATACTGGGCTAGCCCCATTGGCTTCATGTGGTCCATATCCTAAACCCATATCCGTGTAAATGTCATTTACAAGCCATAATTATATCTGTTTCTATAGCTTCCTCTGGCAACTCATTGCAGATACAGACTACTCTCTAAGTAAAAATGTTGCCCTGAGGTCCCTCTTAAATCTCTCCCCTCTGACCTTAACCCTGTTACCTCTAGTTTTAGAATCCTCTACCCCGGGGGAAGTGCTGTGAGCATTCACGTTATCCATGCCCCTCGTGGTCTTGTACACCTCAATAAGGTCACCCCTCAACTTCCTATGCTCCAAGGAAAAACATCCCAGCCTATCCAACCTCTCCTATAACTCAAGCCCGAAAGCCCAGGTAACATCCTGGTGAATCTCTTCTGCACACTTTCTATCTTACTGACGTATTTTCTGTAGCTGAGTGACACCGTGCTCCAAATGTGGTCTTACCAGGAGACTGCCATTGAATAATAAACAAAATTAAATTAAAAATAGAACTGTATAAATAGTTTTACATGCCAGTCAAAAACAATCTGAAACCATGCAAGTTAAGGATGCATTTCCCGCTATAAAGAGTGTACTAGACATGCAGGCTGTTAACCTACACTCAACCATCACACGCCAGGCTTTGCCCTGCCTCTGCTCTCTTCCTGCTTTCCCCCCCACCCCCCTTCTCATAGTCAGTCTGAAGTAGGGCCCCGACCCAAAATGTCACATGTCCCCGTTCTCCAGAGATTCTGCCCGACCTGCCGAGTTATTCCAGCAATTTCAAGTCATAAGGAAATAGGAGTAGAATTAGGCCATTCGGCCCATCAAGTCCCTGCATTCAATCGTGGCTGATCTATCTCTCCCTCCTAACCCCATTCTTCCTGTCTTCTCCCCATAACCTCTGTCACCTGTACTAATCAACAATCTATCTATCTCTGCCTTGAAAATATCCATTGACGGCCTCCACAGCCTTCTGTGGCAAAGAATTCCACAGATTCACCACCCTCTCGACTAAATACATTTATCCTCATCTCCTTCCTAAAAGAACATCCTTTAATTTAGAGGCTATGACCTCTAATCCGACACTCTCCCACTAGTGAAAACATCCTCTGTCACATCCACTCTATCCAAGCCTTTCACTAGTATTCTATATGTTTCAATGCCCCCCCCCCCCCCCCCCCCTCCTCCTCATTCTTCTAAACGTCAGTGAGTACAGGCCGTCGCCCTTGTGTCCTTTTTACAAGGTGGGAAGATCTGAAGAAGGGACCCCGACCCGAAACGTCACCTATCCCTGCTCTCTGAAGATGCTGCCTGACCCGCTGAGTTAGTTCCCCCAGTACTGCGCACCTCCCTGGTTTTACTGCTTGCTGCAGTTTGCCCTTTAGCCAGCTCCTACCTCTCACAGGCTCCAATACTGGCCGCTCCCCGAATGCACAAAGATCCCCCCGGAACCTCCCACGTTAACAGACGTTTGCTGCCGTCAGGATTCCATCGCCAGCAGCCGACAGGAGGAGAACAGGGAAAGAAGTCTTTACCCGGCTGAAGTATTTTGAAATGACTTCCTCCGATTGATTACTTGGTTGGGTCAGAGCAGAAAGGTTACTGGAGCTTACTCATTAACTCACCGTGCGGAGGTGAAGGATATCAGGCAGCTGGGAACGTCAGACTGTGAAGAATGCCTCACATTCCCGCAAGTGGCGAGAGCCTGCCTGACCGCTGGCGGCACAGGTTGACAGGGTTTGTCAAGAAGGCTTTAAGCACATTGGCCTTCATCAGTCAGAGAGTGCCGAGTGTCGAGTCATTGAGGCCACGCGTCAATTGGAGGAACAGCACCTCATATTTCGCCTGAACAGCTTACAACCCAGCCGTATGAATATTGATTTCTCTCATTCCCAGTAGCCCCTGCTTTTTCCCTCTCTCTCTCTCTCTCTCTCTCTCTCTCTCTCTCTCTCTCTCTCTCTCTCTCCCCTTCCTCCACCTTAGACGTCCTACCAGCTCCACTGTTCACATCCCATTATCACCTCTACCCCAGCCAACAATGGACCATTGTGGGCTTCACCCTTCCTTGGTCATCTGTTGCCAGCCCTGTTTTGTTCTGGCCTTTTCCTACCTCCAGAACCCCCCCCCCCCCCCCCCACCCCCACCCCCCCCCCCCCCCCCCCCCCCACCCCTTTTACTTTCAGTCCGAAGAAGATGCGCCCTGAATCATCGCCTGTTCCTTTTCTCCAGAGATGCTGCCTGACCCACGGTCCTTGTTACTGAGTATAAAATGAGGAGGTCGTGTTACAGTTGTACAAGACATGGCGTTAGGCCACATTTAGAGAATTGTGTTCCGTTTCGATCACCCAGTTATTGGAATTATAATTTCCTGTTACGCTGGAAAGGGTGCAGAGAAGATTTACGAGCATGTCGCTAGGACTTGAGGAATAGGTTAGAAACATAGAAAATAGGTGCAGGAGGAGGCCAATTCGGCCCTTCGAGCCTGCACCGCAGGATGAGCAGGATAGATCTTTATTCCTTGGAGCACGAGAGGGATAGAAAGAGTCTTTTACCTGGAGTATGGGAATCAAGAACCAAAGGACATAGGTTTAGGGTGAGGGTGTAAAAATGTAATAGGACCATGTAGGGCAACATTCTCATTCAGAGGGCGGTGGGTATATGTAACAAGCTGCCAGAGGTGGTAGTTGAGGCAGATACAATAACAACATTTAAAATATATTTGCTTAGTTACATGGATAGGAAAGGTTTGGAGGGATAAGGGCCAAATAAGGGCAAATGGGACTAGTGTAGATGGGGCACTTTGGTGAGTTGGGCCAAAGGACACGTTTCCGCGCTGTACAACTCTACGATTCTGTGACAGTAACCGCTGTCACCCGAGGGACAGTGAGATCTCAGCCTGTGCTTCAATTTAGTTTAGCGTCCACGCCGACAAGTGATCATCCCGTACACCAGCACTACCCTACACACTAGGGACAATTTACAATTTTTACTGACGCCAATTAAACCACAAACCCGCACCTCTTTGGAGTGTGGGAAGAAACGGAAGCACCCGGAGAAACCCCACATGGTCACAGGGAGAACGTACAAATTCCACATCGGCAGCACCCGTCGTCAGGATCGAACCCAGGTCTCTGGCGCTGTGAAACAGCAACTCTACTTATTCAGCACCGTGCCTCCACAGGGTGCGGAAGAGCCACACATGTCCATCTCCTCATTCGGACCTTACCAAAGAAGGGCGAGTCGGAGAGGCAGAAGCCTTCTGCCGGCGTGAACTGCCCGTGCCCCAACATGCTCACGTCAGGCCGTCACCGCTACTTCATCCGGACCTCACACACCGGCGGCAGCAGCTGCTCTGCAAGACAAAAATGCACCGGCACGTTAGCGGGGAGTTCACCGGCTGCTCTATGCATGAGCAGTGTTTGATGCCACTGGGCCTCCGCTCACTGGCGTTTAGAAGGCAGAGGAAGGATCTCGGTGAATCTTGCCGAAAAGTAAAAGGCCTGGATAGAGTGGATGCTGAGAGATAGACATGAAATGTATGGAGTAACTCAGCGGGTTGGACAGCATCGCCGAAGAAAAGGAATTGGTGATGTTTTGGGACAAGACCCTTCTTCAGATTCTAAAGTTTGAAGTCTGAAAAAGGGTCTTGACCTGAAACGTCACCTATTCCTTTTCTCCAGAGATGCCGCCTGATCCGCTGAGTTTCTCCAGCATTTTTTTGTCTATCTTTGATATAAATTAGTATCTGCAGTTCCTTTCTACACAGGGATACGGAGAGGATGTTTCCACTAGTGGGAGAGTCCAGGATCAGAGGGTACAGCCTGAGAATTAAAAAAAAATGTGCCATTAGAAAGATGAGAGGTTTCTTTAGCCAGAGGGTGGTGCATCTGTGGGATTCATTGCCACAGGCGGCTGTGGAGGCCGTCATTGGGTATTGTCAAAGCGGAGATTGTCGGGTTCTGGATTAGTAAGGGTGTCAATGTCTATGGGGTGAAAACAGGAGAATGGGGTTGAGTGTGAAAGATAGAGCAAACATGAACGAAAGGTGGAGTAGACACGATGGACTACACAGCTTGGATTCTGCTCCTGTGTCTTATGAACGGATGAACTTTACATGTAATGCTCTCCCAGGCAGTGTGAGGACAGAGAGCAGTTAGATCTCTGCATAGAGAAGGCTGAGTCCGTGGTATTAACACCAAGCAAACGCTCATTGTTCTGTTAGTGGTACCGGTGACACTGAAACACTGGTAGAGTGAGTGGAGGTCCAAGTGGCTTTGGCGGAGAACTTCACAGCGTGTTTGGTAACAAGGAACTGCAGATGCTGGTTTATACCAAAGATTGGCACAAAAGTGCTGGAGTAACTCAGCGGGTCAGACGGCATCTCTGGAGAACATGGATAGGTGACGTTTCGGGGTTGGGGACCCTTCTTTAGACTGTGTTTCTCCTGTTTGTCTCATGCCCATCCTGAGGTTTATGTGACCAGACAGGAGTTAATGATGTGGGTGGCTCACATCTGTGCAGCTGATGTTAGGTGCAGCAGGGATGGACTACTCTCAGCCCCATGTGGGAACATCATCTCAGTTCAACTCCCACTCCTCCTCTGTAATAGGACATCCTGCTTTACATTGTAATATAATGTTACATTGTACATTGCAATACATTGTAATCATGTATAGTCTTTCTGCTGACTGGGTTGCATGCAACAAAACGCTTTTCACTTTTCACACGTGACAATAAACTAAACTGAGCTTTTTGATAATTTATTGAATATTTGTGAATATTTTCTAGTTATCTATTTGTGTTGATGTGTTTATTGGCCAGCTAAGCTGCAGCGAGTAAGAATGGCATTGATCCATTCCTGGTGCATATTATAATTAAATTCTCTCGACTTGTAGCTAATATCACCAAAGAGCCACACCACCCCAGACTCGCTCTCATCTCGCTGCTACCATCGGGCAGAAAGTACAGGAGGGTGAGAATTGTGGACAGGTACATGGGTAGGACAATGTTTGGAGGAATGTGGACCAAACACAGGCAAATGGGACAGGTTAGTGAGGCAACTTGTTCGGCATGGACGAGTTGGGCTGAAGAGCCTGTTTCCGTGCTGTGTGGCTCTTTGTCTTGACATTAAGTTTCTCATTTACTTTGAAAACCAACCCTTGTCTGGGGTCTGACTGCAGTGCTGGAGGCTAATGCATCCACCTGGTGCTCTGGCCAATGTTACCGCTGCCTTACTAGCCATCATTGTCCATCGATCAGCACTCGTGAGGCTTCGGGTGTGGAGGACAAACGCCCTCCACAGATTGAGATGGATCTTTGGAAGCACAACAAGTTGTGGGACGTAGACTTGTGAAATAGCAACACATTCCCATCAACTTCCTGGCCCATGATTCCTATTCCATTAACGCCCACACCAGGGTCGGTTTTCAGTCAACCCACGTGTCTTTAGGATGTGCGAGGAAACTGGAGCACCAGGAGGAAACCCACGCGGTCACAGAGAGAGCATGCAAACTCCACACAGACAGCAAACGTAATCAGGGTTGACTTGGGACTCTGGTGCGGTGAGGCAGCGGCCCTTCCAGCTGCATCATTATTCATTCATTCATTCACTTTCCTTTTTCTTTTTCTCTTTGTTTCCTTCCTTCTTTCTTCCTTGTTTTTTTCCTTTTCTTCTTTCTCTCCTTTAATCTTTACTCCTTTCTTTCTTTCCTCCATTTTTTTTTCTCTTCCTTCCTTCCTTTCTTGTTTCAGAGCAAGAAACTCAAATTTCACCGTACCTAAACTGCTACATGTGACAATAAACTGATCTTGAAACCTGGAAACAACCCTGGTTTGCCCCTCGCCTCATGGTCCTCTACCAGGCTGTACACAGACAGACCTTGCCCATCTGTGCCGCAGACACTGTGTGCCGTGCCCATGGGCCTCTTTATCAGTGGCACGGCTGACAATCTAATCTTGTCCCCTTATTAAGTGGCCTCCCTTTTAAGATAACAGTGATGAGTGCTATTGTCTTGCCTCTGTGCTGTATATGGGTGTATAGTAACACCGGGAGCATTATCTAATCCAGCCGTGGGTATGTGGAATAGATTACCAGGTACAACAGATAAAAACTCCACACCAACCATCGATCCCCTTTCACACTAGCTCAACGTTATTCCATGTTATCATCCACTCCATACACACTAGGGGGGAATTTACAGGGGCCGGGGGCACAGAGAAGATTTATGAGGATGTTGCCAGGATTCGAGGGGCTGAACTTCAGGGAGAGGTTGGGCAGGCTAGGACACTATTCCTTGGAGCTCAGGAGACTGAGGGGTGATCTGACAGAGGGGTATACAATCATGAAGGGAATAATTGTGCACTGAGTCTTTTATCCAGAATAGTGGAACCAAGAACCAGGTGACATCGGTTTAAGGTAAGAAGGGAAGGATTTAATATGAACCTGAGCAGCAACTTTTTATGGGTGTATGGAATGAGCTGCCAGAGGAAGGTAGCTGAGGCAGATACAATAATAATATTTACACGGGTACATGGACAGGAAAGGTTCAGAAGGAAATAGGCCAAACGCGGGCAAATGGGACGGGGCATCTTGGTCGGCATGGATGAATTGGGCCGATGAACCTGTTTTGAGTTTAGTTTCGTTTAGAAATACAGCATAGAAACAGGTCCTTTGGCTCACAAGTTTTGCACCGATCAATGATCACGCTTAAACTAGTTCTGTTATCCCAGTTTTAGATCCCACACATTAGGGGCAATTTACAGAAACCAATTAACCTACCAACCCGCACTTCTTTGGAATGTGGGAGGAAACCGGAGCACCAAGGGAAAACCCACGCGGTCACAGGGAGACCGTATAAACACCGCACAGACAACACCCGAGATCAGAATCAGACCTGGGTCTCTGGTGCTATGAGGCAGTGGCTCTGCCGCCGTGCCGCCCAAGCCCGTCATACTGCCCTTGTGCTGTGCCACTCAATAATCCTATAATTGCCTTTTAACAACATTTGGCTGAATCTCTGGTTTGCAGCAAGAACATAAAGATAAGGGGGAGATAGTAGTAATTGAATGAGTTGAGGTTCTCAGCCAATTATGTTCTGGCTGTCGGTTGGTGATGCGGGACCTTTAGCCGGTGGAGGATGGGTGGCTCATTTACCAACGAGGTCTTTCTAGCTCTGGACGCTTCAGTGCTGCCAGACTGCATGTCCACCGCCAATGACAGGCGAACCTCAGCCTCAACAGAGGTACAGGAAACATCATCTATCCGATCCCTCCACAGACGCTGCCTGATCCGCTGAGTTCCTCCTACACTTTGTGTTTTGCTCCACAGAGGTAGATTGTGATTTAGGGTGGCGCAGTGGCAGAGTTGCCAGAGACCCGGGTTCTTACAGTCTCACAGCGCCAAAGACCTGGGTTCGATCCTGACCACGGGTGCTGACTGTAAGTTCTCCCTATGACCCGCGTGGGTTTTCTCTGGGTGCTCCGGGTTTCCTCACACACTCCAAAGACGTACAGGTTTGTAGGTTGGATGAGGATTCCCTTCGAACCAAAACGTCTGCTGTTCCTTTCTCCAAAGATGCTGCCTGACCCACTAAGTTGCCACAGATTTTTGTATCTCTCTTCGGTATAAACCAGCATCTGCAGTTCCTTCCTACACAGGTTTGTAGGTTAATTGGCTTTGGTAAAATTTGTAAATTATCCCTAGCAGGTAGGACAGTGCTAATGTATGGATTTGATGGGCCGAAGGGCCTGTTTCAATGCTGTATCTCTAAAGTCTAAAGTGTCAACAGTCTAGATTATTGCCATATTACCATTCTTTATACCCCCTTCACCCCAGGAGTGGACGGGATGAACCATTGCTGCAGTCGCTCCACGCCAGGGACATCTTTCCTTCGGTGGGGAGATCTCACCAGTCCACCATATCCCAGGGCATTATTAACATCTCAGGACTATTAGTGTGTGGGTCTGAGTCACTGTTCCAGTAATTCACCATCCTGCTGCCCTTTCCAAAAGTCCTGCAACAATCCTGGGTCTAGTGGTTAACTAGACTCTTCCCAACACCAGGAAACAATGATCAGCCTTGCAAAAACAGCCTGGCAAACACTAATGATAGACACAGACTGCTGGAGTAACTCAGCCGGTCAGACAGCATCTGTGGAGAAAAAAAAAAGACGGTGACGTTTCGGGTCGGGACCTTTCTTCAGATCGAGTCTGAAAACGGGTCCCGACCCGAAATGTCACCTATCCCTTTTTCGCCAGAGATACAGCCTGACCCGCTGAGGTACTCCGGCACTTAGTGTCTATAAACCAGCATCTGCATTCCTTTCTACACAAAAAAACGGTGAACAAGTTTAACAAACATATACTTACGATTCCCGAGATTCCGTGATCGTAAATCCTACTCTTGAATAGAGAGATTGCTGTGGATCTTTTACAGGTGAACCGTTCCCACACACATTCTCCACATATCCTTGTGCAGGGGTCTGACCACAACCTCCTATGTAAAAGAACTCCAAGGTAAACACGAGGATTATTCATTAAACTGTTGCCTCACTCGCTGCCCACGACTGGCTTTTGACTTTACAGCCAGTGAAGAGAGACCTTCCTCAAATATGGGCAACAATCTGTGACATCGGGCAGAGTAGAAAGAATAAGTGAATCATTAAAAAAAAAATGTGAGAGAGGCAGGAAATAGAATTTACAATTAAATGACTGGGAACGAGTGATTTATGTGGGAGACGTAATTAAACGGCGATGGAAATGAAATGATTAACTATGCAGTCAACTATTTATGTGATAAGGGCCCCTAGCTGATTACGCGTGGTCCACACAAGGGCACCTCCGGAGTCAGGGACAGTTTCTTCCCAGCTGTCATCAGGCAACTGAACCGTCGCATCACCAACTAGAGAGCAGTCCTGGCCGACCGTCTGATCTAGCTCATTGGGAACGATTGGACTATCTTTAATCGGACTTTATCATGCACTAAACATTATTACCATCATCCCGTATCTGGACACTGTGGATGACTTGGTTGTAACCATATATAGTCGGCCTGATGACTGGATAGCACACAACAAAAAGGATTCTGACTACCTTGGTACACGTGACAGTAATAAAGTAAACTAAACTCAATTCAACTAAACTAAACCAGACTAAACCAAATACTAAACTAGTTGGAAAGGGTGTAGAAGTGATTCACCAGGATGTTACCTGGGCTTGCTGGTTTGAACTGCACAGAGAGCTTGATAGAGCTGGATACGCTGGGATTTTGTTCCTTGGAGTGTAAGAGGCCGAGGGGTGACCTGATCAGGGTCATAGAGTCATACAGCACGGATACGGGCCCTTCGGCCCAACTCATCCATGCTGACCAAGATGCTCCATCTAAGCTGGTCCTATTTACTGTAGCTGTGTTTGGCCCATCACCAACAAGAGATCGGTCATGTCCAACCAACTACCCCATTGGAGGGAGACCTGTGGACTATCCTTAAGTTGGATTTTACTAGACTTTATCTTGCGCTAAACATCATCGTACACTGCGAGGCTTGATTGTGCGGCTTACTCATAAAGCCAAGCCGACCATAAACCGGCAAAGATGGGAGACAGTCGGCTTAAAGAAGTTGATCGCCACCCATACCTGGGAGTTGAACTCACATCTGGCCGAGCCTGGAACAGACATATAACTCAGATTGCCACGAAAGCAAACAGAACTTTGGGCCTTCTGCGGAGAAACTTATCTGGATGTGACAAACCAACTAAGGAGGTAGCGTGCGAAGCACTTGTCCGCCCACTGTTGGAATATAACCAGATAATATGGGACCCTCGCCAGAAAAATAACATTGACACTCTTGACAAGGTTCAGAGGCGGGCAGCTCGGTTTGTCCATCACGACTGCACAAAACAGTCAAGTGTTTCCGGTGTGTTAAGTCGCCTCTGCTGGGAGTCGCTGGAGTCAAGAGCACCAAGGCCCGCTTATGTACTGTCTACAAGGAGACTCGTGGCATCATCCCCAGTAACGTATCTCACCTCATTCAATCCAATACCTAGAAATCTACAAGACAGTCCTCAGGTCACTTTATTTATACTAGAATTAGAGCCAACAGAAATAGCTGTCTGCAGTCACTATATCCATGGACTATCCCAGAGTGGAATATCCTTCCCGACACCACCAGATGCGCACCGACCTTGTCACTCTTCAAGTTGGAGCTCGACAACTTGGACAAGGATCATCTCACCAAACTTGCCCACATTAAAATCTAAATAACCCTTTTGCAACCAGTGCCCATGCGAGCGCAGCCTGCACGGGATAGCCCAGCTGTCTTTCCGCTAGCTGGGTAGCATGCAACAAAAAGACCTTTCACTTAACCTCAGTACACCAGACACTAAACTAAACGCTCCCATTGCGACGCACAGCATTGAAAGAAAGTCTTGCGCAGGACCCAGAGCTCAGAGCAGAAGGCGTAAGGGTGGCTTCATTCTGCAGCAGCCCCGCCCCGTCCTAAAGCATCAAGTTCTCCAGCGGAGGGGATCTAGGCTCAGGACTCCCCGCGGAGTAAAACGCCAGCGGTACTTTCAACTGGGAGACCTAAAACAGTCCTAGTCTCCTCTCGACAAATGTAGCCACAAGTAACTGCAGGTGCCACTTTACCAAGGAAAGACACAGCAAACAAAGCACTGGATTAACCCAGCGGGTCAGGCAGCATCTTTAGAGAATGTGAATAGGCAACGTTTCAGGTCGAGACCCTTCTTCACGCCGAGTTACTGCAGCAATTTACGTGTCTCCCCTTAGCAAATGTTTGTCTCCGCTGTGAATGTTCTATGTGTGGATATTGAAGTCTCCAGTTTCGAAGTAGTAACCCCCTCCCCCCCCCCCCCCCCCCCCCCCCACCCCTCTCCCCATCCATCTCCCCCACCATCGAACCGGGGTCTCTGGTGCTGCGAGACAGTGGGTCACCTCATTGTTAATCCTGTAATCCCCTGGGGGAGGGGGGACCTTGAGAGGGAAGGCACGATAAACCAGTGCTGAGTTGGTTAATGCAAGTTACAACACAAGACCGTGATATGAAAGGCATGTTGTAAAAACTCTGCACTGCAAACAACGAATCAGCTAAACCAACAGCTCCTCCTGTATGACCTTGACCTCGCGAACTGAAGAGGCAGAATTATGCTGTAGCAACACCATCAGAGTCGCACATGACGAAGAATGAGGGGGGGGGGGGGGGTACCTCATTGAAACTACCAAATAGTGACAGGCATGGATAGAGTGGATGTGGAGAGGATGATTCCACTAGTGGGTGGGTCTAAAACCAGAGGGCACAGCCTCACAATAAAAGGACGTTCCTTTAGAAAGTAGATGAGGAGGAATTTATTTAGTCAGAAGGCAGCGAATCTGTGGAATCCATTGCTACAGCGGACTGTGGAGGCCAATGGATATGTTTAAGGTGGAGATTGATAGTTTTTGTATTTCTAAAGGCGTCAGGGGGTATGGAGAGAAGGCAGGGGAATGGGGTTGAGAGGGCTAAGCTTTGATGGGCCGAATGGCCTAGTTTGCTCCTATAACCTGTGGACCTATGAGACAGGCCCTTTGTCCCAACTTGTCAACGCTGATCAAAGTAAACATTGCTTGTCGGTTTTCCATATTCTACAGGTGCATTTGTGTATTGTCTTCAACAGAGCAATGCGTCCCCACAAGAAAGAACACATTTGACAATAAGATAATAATAATAATAATAATAATAATAATAATAATAATAATAATAATAATAATAATAATAATAATAATAATAATAATAATAATAATACTGACTAAATACTTCACATAGAGGAAAGGGGTGACACAGTGGTGCAGCGGTCGAGTCGTGGTCGGCGTGGACGTGTTGGGCTGAAGGGCCTGTTTCCGTGCTCGATGACTGTGTTTCCACCATCCTGTCTTTGTAGCTGCCAGCAGAAGGCTTTGCCTTGGGGCAAGGGCACCCTCAGACCCCTCTCGCAACGAGTGGCACGATATTGACTGACCTTGCCTTTGACCCTGGTGAGCAGAGAATTAAAGTGACGTCGCCGTGGGCAGTAAACTGATCTTGGCCCTGCACTAAATACATATTGTCCAACTTGATATTTACTTAACATCCACAGATATGCTTTCTGACATTTCTGCTGATAATGTTCAGACCCAAGTTTTGAACTTTGTTCTGGAAGAATATATGGAGTAAACATTCAGAAAACCTAGTTGTGTTTAATGCAGTACTTTCCTTTGTAAACAGCGTGCCGCGCTGCTGACGATTTTATGATATGGAATTGAAGTCGTTGGGCTGACAGAATTTGGGATCAAGGGGTTGAACTGAGTTTAGTTTATTGTCACGTGTACCGGGGGTACCGTGAAAAGCTTTTGTTGCGTGCGATCCAGTCAGCGGAAAGACTATCGAGCCACTGGCATCATGTTTTGTCTTTCCACTGGTACACTTGGCAATAAACTAAACTAAACTCAAACCTTTGATCCACACTCGCTCCCTTTTCCTGTCCTCTCCTCTCCCCCTTTCCCAGCCATCCTCTTCCCCTCGCCTTGCCCTCCCGCTTTCCATGACCTCCTCTCCCTCCATTCCCTGCCCTCTCTCCTGCGGGCTGGCTCTCCAGGGCTTATGGGGCTGATGAGGTTCGGGTGAATTGGTCCACTAGGCACTAATCCGACCCAGCAGCGGCGTTTGCCCGGGGCCTCTGTTTACTCGCGGTTGCCGGTGTTTCCCAGCAGCCAGTTTATCACAGTGCCAGAAACCCAGTCTCAATCCTGACCACGGGTGATGCCTATAATGAGTCTGTACGTTCTCCCAGTGACCGCGTAGGTTTTCTCCTGGTGCTCCGGTTTCCTCCCATACTCCAAAGGTTAATTGGCTTCTGTAAATTGCCCCTGGTGTAAGAGAGTGCACATGTGCGGGTGATCGCCGTTCGGCGTGGACGCGGGGCCGAAGGGCCTGTTTTCGCGCTGTATCGCTGTATTTGTATCTTGGGGCTCTCCCGAGTTTAAAAAAAAACAAACTCGTGGTAAGCACGGAGAATTAACGTAGCGGGTACGTCGGAGCTCGGGGGCGTCTCTTAGCGCTAACGGCAGGTACTCGGGAAGACTCGTGAATATTTTTCAACATGATGAAATATGTCCACCAGAGCCCCGAGTACCGACGAGTGGCCATTACCGTAAATTTCCGAGTTGGAATCAGGGCAAACTCGGGAGAACTCTTGGAATGAACTCGTACCGTGGGACAGGGGTTTAAAAATGTTTCAATTTTTAACTTGAACTGTAAATTTGACTCGTGGAAAAAATCAAACAAGTTTCACGGGTACCTGTCGTTAGCACCACGAGTCGCTAAGTTGCTCGCAAGAGTTCCGACGTTCCTGCTACGTTTAGTGTACGTGATTACTGCGAGTGACAACTCTGGGTCACTCGTGGGTCAACTCGCACCGTGAGACAGGGGTTGAGATGAGGCAGCAACTCTACCGCTGCGCCACCGTGCCACAAGGGAAACCGTGTCATCGCAGTAGCTTGGCTAACAACATCCGACAAGTGGAAGGCCTGGCCCAAAACGGATCTGTCCAACTCCCTGCGCAGCTGCTACCTGACCTGCTGAGTTCCTCCGCCACTTTATATCTCGTTGATGCCACCAAGTTGCATTGTGGTGGCATCAACGAGAAATTCCAAGTGCTGCAATGCACCGTGTGATCCCAATGATAGATCCCCATGTTTTACCCACAACTGAAGTCAGTCAAAATGATCCCTCATTCCTGTTCTCCATTCTTAAATCGTGATGTTATATTTGATACTGACCAGGACCCATAACACCATTAATGTACAGAGATGTCTTGAGGTCCAAGATCACAGCTCCCTGGAAGTAACAACACAAGTGGACACAGTGGTAAGAATGATGCCTGGTAAGAATGATGAATGGTGAAGATGCCTGCATTGCTCAGGGATTTGGGTATAAGAGGCAGGAAGTCATGATGCAGCTTTACAGCACTTCGGTCAGGCCGCTTTTGGAATATTCTGTGCATTCCTGATCATCCCATTACAGGAAGGATGTGGAGGCTTTGTGGAGTACAAGAGGAGGAGGGTTACTAGAATGTTGCCTGGATTAGGGGGGTCATAGTTATGAGGAGAGGTTGGGCAAACTTGGATTGTTGTCTCTGGAATACCAGAGGTTCAGTAGACACCTGATAGAACATTTCCCAGGATGGAAATGTGAAATACTAGATTGCATAGATGTAAGGTTTAGACTTAGTTTTTTTATTATTGTCCAGTGTACGAGGTACAGTGAAAATCTATCCAAACAGATCAAATATTCCATACATACATACAACAGTTGAAACTCAAGTTTAATAGGTGGAGCAAAGGGGAAGATGCAGAGTGCAGAATATAGTTCTCAGCATTGTAGCGCACCAGTTCCAGAGACAAAGTCCAATGTCCGCAATAGGGTAGAGGTGAATTGGACAGTACCCTAGCTTATGGAAAAACCGTTCAGAAGCCTGATAATAGACGGGAAGGAGTCTGGTGGTGCGCGATTTCAGTGTCTATACATTATGCAGGACGGGAGCAGAGAGAAGGAATGACAGGGGTGGGATAAGTCTTCGATTACGTTGGCTGCTTTCCCAAGGCATCGTGGAGTGTCGGTGGAATCAATGGTGGGGAGTGGAGTTTGTGTGATGGGCTTTAGGGTGAGAGGGGCAGTGTTTAAAGGAGATGAGCAGGCAGGCTTTTTACACAGACAGTGCTGGGCGCCTGGAACGCGCAGCCAGGGGTGGTGGTGGTTCAGAGGCTTTTAGACAGACACTTGCAGACAGGGAATGGGGGGGGGGGGGGGGGGGGGGGGGGGGGGGGGGGGGAACACACTAATGGAGGGGGGGGGGGGGGGGATAGAGGTCACGGTGCAGGCAGAATAGATTGGTTTTAACTTGGCATCATGTTTCAGCAGATGCAATAAATGGCCGAAGGGTCTGTTCCATGCTGTACTGTGCTGGTGATTCCTTGAGGAAGCGACTGGACAATGGCGGAGAGGGAGATTTGCAGGAGGAGAGAAGAAAATCATCTGGAAAAATACATATTTTGAACGAAATGATTTCGAAAGAGAAATTGTTTGAACAGCGCTTAATAATTGGACAGCGGGTACTTCACTCCTGCTCCTGCACCAGCACCAGTAGCTGCTGAAAGTGACATAAATAAGAGTATGGGAACTTAACCTTGTGTCACCGTAACATCAAATCCTGTTGGAAGTTTTGCCAGGACCATCACTCCCGTTCCGCTGTTATGGAGCAGTCTCTGATGCTTATCTTATCTCCCTAACATTCAGCACTAGGACACATTGCCCAACTCGCTGAACAAATACTTTGTTTTTTTTCAATTGTTCGGTTCAGTTTTATTCTAAGCTTTCTTGTAATTCAGTCGAATACTATTGGTCGTGAAGACATGGTGTCAGGGGCGGCACGGTGGCGCAGTGGAAGGGCTGCTGCCTCACAGCGCCAGAGACCCGGGTTCGATCCTGACTACGGGTGCTGTGTGTACGTTCTTCCTGTGATCGCGTGTGTTTTCTCCGGGCGCTCCAGTTTCCTCTCACACTCCAATCCAAAGACATGCAGGTTTGTAGATTAACTGGCTTCTGTAAAATTGCCCCTAGAGTGTAGGATAGAACTAGTGTATGGGGTGATCGCTGCTCAGCGTGGACTCTGTGGGCCGAGCGCCCCCCCCCCCCCCCCCCCCCTCCACGTTGGTTCACACCGCACCCATCGCTCTGTTCGTCGCTGGCTTCTGTTCAACTAAACATAGAGGACAAAACCCTCCTCCTTGTCTATCTATTCCCCCACCGTAGAATCTGGCTCCCTGACCCATGTCCAATGGGATGCAGCTGAGCTTAAGTTGGGCTGAGCTTAAGTTGGGGTCAGATTGGGTTAGTGAATCGACTCTCCCCTTCACTCTCCCCTTCGTCCACCCTTGTACAGCAGAGAAAACCAGGCTAGTGATCAGGGGAGAACCCACCAGGAGAGTTGCAAAAGGTGTCTGAAGAACCTGTCCATATTCTCCAGAGATGCTGCCTGACCCATTGAGTTACGCCAATACTTTGTGTCTATCTACAAACAGGCACTTCCGTCCACCCCATCGATCACCCGGTCACACTAGTTCATTGTTATTCGACTTTCTTTTACGGATATTTTTTTTTTTACAATAACTTCATAATTTGACATCTCCTTTAAAACATCTCACACAAACAAGAGGAAATTAAACATCTTTCAAAGACCGCCGGATAATGAAAGTGATTCAATTTGGTTAATGTATGTAAATGTCAAACGGGACCAGTGTGAGTGAGTCCTGGAGCGGTTTAATTTAGTAGCTTGTGTTAACCGAGGTTGCTTGCAACTAGAACCGTTTACCTCCACCCAACGTTGTGCTGCTTGCGTTAGTTTATCATTGCCACGTGTACCGAGGTACAGTGACGAGCTTTTGTTTGTGCCCTATCCAGTTAAAGAGTCAAAGAAAAGACTATACTTGAGTCATAGTCATACAGCGTGGAAACAGGCCATTTGGCCCAACTTGCCCACGCCGACCAACATGCCTCATCTACACTAGTCTCACCTGCCCGCTTTTCACCCATATCCCTGTAAAACTATCCTTTCCATGTACCCGTCTAAATATTCCTTAAACATTTCAAACCATCCACGCTGCACGGGTAAATGATGAAGTGTACAACATCTAGGTGCAAATACATGAATGAAGTTCCGAGTAAGTTGGAATCATCAGAATCATCAAAATCATTTCTCACACAGAGAGTGGTGAGTCTCTGGAATTCTCTGCCACAGAAGGTAGTTGAGGCCAGTATATTTAAGAGGGAGTTAGATGTGGCCCTTGTGGCTAAAGGGATCAGGGGATATGGAGAGAAGGCGGGTACAGGATACTGAGTTGAATGGTCAGTCGTGATCATATTGAATGGCGGTGCAGGCTCGAAGGGCCGAATGCACCTATTTTCTATGTTTCTATGGTTCTATCAGGGAAACTGTAGGAGCAAAATGGAAAGGCCGCGCTGAGTTGGTGTTTGAAGTAACGGGCGATTTATTAAGACTGGAGATTGCACACTAGAAGACACTAATTATTAGCCCTCACTACAATCCCCACAACAGAAACAGATCCAACTTTAGAAGTGACGGGTTTTTTGATTACCATCATGTGGTTTATGAATTAAGATTGGAATTATTAAATAAGATTGAATTGAGAATTAGGATTATGAATTTATGATTTAAGATGCCACACACCCTTTAATGTACATAGCTATTTCTACTGGGCGGCAGGGTGGCGCAGTAGAGTTGCTGCCTCACAGCGCCAGAGAGCTGGGTTCAAACCTGACTGCGGGTGCTGACTGTGTGTATGTTGCCCCCATGACCGTGTGGGTCGTCTCCGGCTGCTCCGGTTTCCTCCCACAATCCAAAGACAAATAGGTCTGTACGTTAAGTGGCTTTGGTAACGATTGTAAATTGTCCGTGGTGTGTAGAATAGTGCTAGTGCTCGCTGGTCGGCGTGGAGTCGGTGGGCTGCAGGACCTGTTTCTGTGCTGTATCTCTAAACGAAACTAATTGTAATGGCATGAATGCGAGGGAATCCCTAGACTGGAAGACTTGCTGTATATATTTTTTTTAGGGGAGCTGTTTCATTTCCTGGAACTTCTCTTTACAAAACAGTTTTTGTTTTAGGAACACAACCTTTCTGTACATCGAGGAACGGCTGCATCGAAGAACACATTTGGTTCTCTGTGGCGGAATCGAACCACATTGAGTGACCTGCAGTCGTAAAGAACCCGGAGATGAGTTTTAGCCTGATTGCATTAACTCCCTGCTCATGGACGGGTTGTGTCTACAGCCCGTGAGTTTAGTTTAATTACTGAAGGACATCAAAGACGGAGACTCGAGCAGTCTCTAAAGTTGGCATGACATCATCACTCATACAACAGGAAAGCAAGTGTCATGGCAACAGATCGGACGTACATCAATGAGCCGACTACTCGAGCCCCATCAAAGCACTTACGCTCACTGCCACAGGAATGAAAGGAATCATCGTTCTTCTGCTTGTGGCATCCAAGGTGCCCGGCCGTGTAGATTATTCCCATTAGGTTACACTCTGTGCACCGTTACAACACGACCTCCCACTTGCAGGGAAACTGTATTAAACTTCGGTTCGGCTGCACTTGGAGGATTTTGTGCTGTTCCGGTCACCGCATTTCTGGAAGGATGTGGAGGTTTTGGAGAGGGTGCGGAAGAGGTTTCTCAGGACGCTGGGGGGTTACACAAAAAGCTGGAGAAACTCAGCGGGTGCAGCAGCATCTAAGGAGCGAAGGAGATAGGCGACGTTTCGGGTCGAGACCCTTCTTCAGACTGGTCAGGGATCAGGGAAACGAGAGATATAGACGGTAATGTGGAGAGATAAAGAACAATGAATGAAAGATATGCAAAAAAGTATCGGTGATAAAGGGAACAAGCCATGGTAAGCTGTTTGTGGTGTGAAAATGAGAAGCTGTCTGGATCAGAGGGTGTCAGCTACAAGGACAGGTTAGACAGACTAGAAGATAGACACAAAACGCTGGAGTAACTCAGCGGGGCAGGCAGCATCTCTGGAGAGAAGGAAAGGGTGATGTTTCAGGTCGAGACCCTTCTTCAGACTGGTTAGGGATAAGGGAAACGAGAGATATTGACGGTGATGTGGAGAAATAAAGATCGATGAATGAAAGATATGCAAACAAGTAACGATGATAAAGGAAGCAATGCAATTCATTGTAAGCTGTTTGTAGGGTGAAAATGAGAAGCAAGTGCTTCAGATTTGGATGGGGGAAGGATAGAGAGAGAGGAAATGCCGGGGACATTCTAGACAGGCTAGAATTGGTCTCGAGGAGGCAGAAGGGTATAACATTATGGGAGGCATGGATAGGGTAGATAGAGTATCCCCCCCCAAGGATGAAAATGATAAATAGTAGAGGACATAGCTGTAAAGTGAGAGGGGAAGTGTTTAAATGAGATTTATGGGGCAGGTTTTTTTTTCAGACTGAAAGTGATGGATGACTGGAACCTGGTGGTGGAGGCAGATACGATAGCGGCATTATGAAGCTGTGTAGATATGTCGGGAATGGAGGAACGTGTAGGGAATGGAGGGATATGCTGGAAATGGAGGGATATTCTCACATAAAGGCAGGGGAGATTAGTTTAACTTGGCATCTTTGTGGGCCGAAGGGCCCGCTCCTGCAGTGGAGTGTTGTCTGTTTCCGCGTTGTGGAGAATTTGGTGGTCAGAGTTCAGAGGTGACCCAGGACCCCCCCCCCCCCCCGTACTTACAACCTCAGCCTTACACGTAACGTCAGGATTGTCCCGGTGTAAATGACACATTGTTTATTATCAGAAAACTCACAGCAAGATCAATAAATCCAAATAAAGCTCATATCTTAATCCAGCTCACATCTGAACAACAACAGTACATCGCGTGGACTTTGGAGATACATGTGTCACTGAAAACCGACCAGTGGAAACACTCGTTTTCAAACATGCTATTGAACCTTCGCGGTACGGAATTCATTCATTGTCCCAACGCTGTCCTCCCTTGCCATGTTAACCAAAGGTCTAGTATCTTTGATGTTAACTGCTGGTGTAGGACACATAGGTTGAGGAAGAGTTATTGGAGAGGAATATATATATATAAGTGCTCACTCGGTGGGCCGAAGGGCCTGTTTCCGCGTTGTATCTCTAAAGTCTAAAGTAATAGATGTAACATACAGTATTTATGATATATAGATATTTCCTAAATAAACTATACTATATATATACGCACACACACACACACACATATATTATATATATTATATATATATATATATATAGTTATATATATATAAATAGTATATTATATATATATATATATATATATAGTGTGTGTGTGTGTGGTGTGTGTGTGTGTGTGTGTGTGTATATATTAGATATATGTAAATAATTTAGGAATATATTTATATATATATATTATATATATATAGATATATGTATATTTAGGAATATATATATATATATATATATATCTATTCTTATATATAGTACATATATATAAATATATATTCTGTATGTTACATCTTTACTTTACACTTTAGAGATACAACGCGGAAACAGGCCCTTCGGCCCACCGAGTGAGCACTGACCAGTGATCACCCCGTACACTAACACTATTCTACACACACTCGGGACAATTTACAATTTGACAGATGCCAATCAACCTACAAACTGTACGTCTTTGGAATGTGGGCGGGATTCCAAAGAAACCCCATGCGGTTACAGGGAGAACGTGTCAACTATGTACTGACAACCGCTGTAGTCAGGATTGAACCCGGGTCTCTGTCCACAGTGCCGCCCAACTTCTAATTAGAACATGGTTGAAATTCCCGTGACGGGAATCTTTTACTGCATTGAAGAGCCGGAAGGACATCTGTAGGCTCATGCAGGTCGTTGACAAGGCAGATGTAGACAGGAAGCTTCACGTACAGGGGAGGCCAGAAGTGTAAGATGGCCGTTTGTAAATCCCACAGCAAATTTATTTTTGCCTTGTACCTCTAGGGACCTGCATTCAATCATCCTATGCTGCCCGGGTGGAGTCTGCACGTTCTCCCTGTGACCGCACATGTTTCCCCCAGGTGCTCCAGTTTTCTCCCACATCCCAGAGACATGCCCGAGCAAATGCAACTATCAAAGGAAAGTTGAATGGCATGTGAGAGAGAAATGGGAGCGATGAGATTGGTGTGTTGTGGGCCGACATGGATGCAACGGGCCAAATGGTCTCCTAATTACGCGAGAACGGGGAGAATGTGGAATTCCCAGAATGTGCAGCCAACACAACATGTGCAGTCACACAACACGGACACGGGCCCTTCGGCCCAACTCATTCATCTTGACCAAGGTGCCCCATTCAAGCTTGTCCCACCTGCCTACATTTAGCCCATATCCCGCTAAACATTTCCTATCCATGTACCTGACCAAATGTCATTTAAATGTTGTTATAGTACTTGCCTCAACTACCACCTCTGGCAACTCTTTTCATATTCCCACCACCCTCTGTGAGATAAAGTTACCCCTCATGTTCCTATTAAATCTTTCCCCCCTCACCTTAATCCTCTACCTTCTGGTTCTTAATTCCCCTACCCTGGGACAAGGATTCTGTGGATTCAACCTATCTATTCCCCTCGTGATTTTATACACCTCTATAAAATGACCCCCTCAGCCTCCTGCACTTCAAGGAATAAAGTCCTAACCTGCCCAAACACTCCCTATATATCTCAGGCCTTTGTCCTGGTAACATACTCGTAAACCTTCTCTACACTCTTTCCAGCTTAATGGGATCTTTACTATAACAGGGTCACCAAAACTATAACAGGGTCACCAAAACAATACAATACTCCATTCCTTCAGTCTGAAGAAGGATTTCACCTGAAACATCACCTATTCCTTTTCTCCAGAGATGCTCCTGATCCGCTGCCTTAATCCAGCATTTTGTGTCTACCATCCTTCAAATGCGGCGTCACTTGTACAATTGTAACATAATGTCCAAACTTCTATACTCAATTTCCTGATTGATGATGGTCAAAATTCTTCCTCGCCCCCCCCCCCCCCCCCCCCCCTGTCTACCTGCAATGCCACTTTCAGCGAACTATGTACTTGTAGTCCTGCTCCACGTCATTGCCCAAGATCTCTCCACTGACCATTGTGGGCTACACTTTCCTGGGTCATTGGTGCCAGCTCCGATTTGTTCTGTAAATGTTCATACCTCAAGTTTCCCTCTGCCCTGACTCTCAGTCTGAAGAAGGGTCTCGACCTGAAAAGTCACCCATTCCTGTTCTCCAGAGACGCTGCCTGATCCGCTGTGTTACTCCAGCTTTTTGTGTCTATCTTCAGTGGGGGGTGAGGTACAGATGTGTTTAAGGGGGACCTGGATAGGCATATGAGGGAACAGGGAACAGAAGGTGAGATGGCGAAGGGGGGGGATGGACGGTAGTATGTTGGTGAAGTTACTGGACTGGCAATTGATCCAAGGACAGGAGTTTGAATCTCACCACTGCAGGTGGGGCTTTAAATTGAAGGGAGAACCTGGTGAACTTGGAAAGACAGGATTGCTTCTCCAATGTGTTTGAAGGATAGAAACTTCACCAGCCTTACCCGGTCTGGCCTACACAAGGTTCCAGCCCTACCAATCCTCATCTCCCCCCCCCCCCCCCCCCCCCCCCCCCCACCCCCCCCCCCCCCCCCCCCCCCCCCCCCCCCCCCCCCCCCCCCCCCCGCCTGTGGTAATTACAGATGCAACAACAAACCCGGGCATTGCCAGCAATGTCCATGTCCTTTGAATGAATCAACAGACAGAGAGGGAGAAGGGGGATGGAACACGCACAGTAGACCAGCACGGTCAGATGCGGGCCGAATGGCCTGTTTGTATGACGTGACTTCAATACAATATAATTTCCTTCACGGGTGGAGCCTGACATATTTTCCTGCAATTGCAGCCATCGGTAACCCAATCGTACAGTTTGAGGGATGGCCAGTTCTACAAGCGAGATCCTAAAAAAAAGTCCAACAATGTTTATGAAGTTGTTAAATACGATGTTTATAATGCAACAAAACCGTTTCTGCCCTGAACTTTGATACCCAGCTGGATCTCACTGCGACTTGTCGGGGAAGCTGCCGTTCTCACAGTGGTAGCTGTTGGCTTCATCCGGCAGCTCTTCCTGAGCTTGGCCTCGCTTCTTCCTCCAGCTCTCCCTCCGCGAGTCGTTGATCTGGTTGGTGGCGCCGTAGGACATCTTCTTCTGCGCGGCGATGCAGGCGGCGTCGTTGAGCTCCGTCTCCTCCGCCAGTTCGTCCTGGTCGATGATGCCGCACTTGTCCTCGCTGCTCAGCTCGGGGTCCGCCCAGTCCTGCTTCTCCCCCGAGGCGAAGATCCCGTAGAAGATGACGCCGCTGTAGTGGACCACCGAGGCGATCACAAACACGTTCTGCCACTCCTCACGCGTCTGCGGGCAGATGGGGGGGGGACAGGACAACACGGGGTTCAGGCACGACCACCACATTACAATACGCTCAGGGAGGGAGAGAGAGGGAGGGCGGCACTGTGGTGCAGCGGGTATTACTGCTGCCTCAGGCACCAGAGACCCATCCAGGAGGCCAGTGCTTTAATTGTCACATGTCTAGGAACGGAACAATAAAATCCTTACTCGCAGCAGCACAACAGATGTGTAAACAAAGTACTTTGTAAAAACTATAATAAATAACAAAAATACAGTATGTATATATATATATATATATATATATATATAAATTGTGTGTATGTATGCAGGTGTGCATACACAGTATATATATACACACACACACATTTATATATATACACATGCACACATGTATAGAACAAACAATAATAGTGCAAAGACAAAAACTACGCCCCCAAATATATGTAGTTCAGAGCTCATTTGGAAATTGTAGTGTTTAATAGTCTGATGGTTGCAGGGAAGAAGCTGCTCCTGAACCTGGACGTTCAATCCTGGCCTCTGGGATTGTCATTTTGGAGTTTGCAATGTTCTTCCTACAAGTTTCCCTCATGTTGTACAGCGTCATACAACACAGAAGCAGGTCCTTCGGCCCACTGTGTCAATGGTAATCTTTTTTTTGCCCAGCCACACTAATCCCACTGGTCCTGCTAGGGTCAGAATCTTTCTATTCCTTGTCTATTTAAGTGTCTATCTAAATTCCTCCTCATTCCATGAATGAGCTGGTTGGTAGACTGGGTGGTAGTGTGGAGACCTGGTGCAAATGTGTGGAGATATTGTCGGGTGGATTAGAGTAAAAAAATAATGGTGTCTAGTGATCAGCATGGATGATGAGTTGCTTCTTGACTCTATGTTGAGTGGGGGCATTCCAGAGGTTAATTCCCAAGCAGCTTGAAGCACGTGTAACAGTGGTGAAGGGATAATGTCAGATAGTCACGCATCCTGCCCGACGCACCAGTCTTCTGAAGGGATTGAAAGCAGCCATGTCAGAGGGCTTCAAATCCAATTCCCGACTCAATTGATTGAATCACAGGATCTTGGAGAGGGCATTCAGCCCAACAGACCTGTGCTAGCTCCTTAAAGCTCTCCATTGACACTCACTGCCCTCTTCCGACCTGCAAACCTCCCAGGCTTCACGTGTAGGAGAGTCTCCTGGTTTGTCATTGCTGACTCTGGCAGTTTATTCCTGATTCCAATAACCCCCAGGTGAAACCAACCCCCCCCCCCCCCCCCCCACCCCGAACTCCCTTTAGGCTTTAGGGATACAGTTTGGGCCCTTCGGCCCACCGAGCCCATGCCGACTAACAATCACCCTGTGCACTGGCACTGTCACACACACTAGGGACAATTTACAATTTACCGAAGCCAATTAACCTAAACACCAGCACGTCTTTGGGAATGCAGGAGAAAACCAGAGCATCCGGAGGAAGCCCACATGTTCACAGGGAGAGCGTGCAATCTGCCTACAGATAGGATCGAACCCGGATCTCTGGTGCTGTGAGGTAGCAACTCTACCCGTGGAGACGGACGGTAGGTTTGGTTGTACCTTATAGTCATAGAGTGACACAGTGTGGAAACAGGCCCTTTGGCCTAACTTGCCCACACTGGCCAATGTGCCCCAGCTACATTAGTCCCACCTGCCAGCATTTGGTCCATATCCCTCCAAACCTGTCCTGTCTAACTGCTTCTTAAATGTTGGGGTAGTCCCTGCCTCAACTGCCTCCTCTGGCAGCTCGTTCCATCCACCCACCACCCTTTGTGTGGAAAAGTTACCCCTCAGATTCCTAGTAAATCTTTTCCCCTTCCCCTTAAACCTATGTCACCTGGTCCTCAATTCACCTACTCTGGGCAAGAGACTCTGTACCTTGTGTATGGTCATTGCACCAACAATCAGCGGGCAGATCATCCCCGACAGCGTGCCCACACCATTGGAGATTCCCATCAGTATGCTGGCGTAGCGCGGAGCAATGTCCAGGTGGTTCACGTTAAACCCTGAGGTCAACATAAAAGCACATCAATGAATGAGAGTGGCTCTGGAACCTGCAAGCGCTCCACTCCAACATAAATATAATGCTCAAGTGTTCACAAGTTCATGTCAGACGAGCAGAATTTTGGCATTCAGCACATCGAGCCTACCACCATTCGTTTTTGGCTGACCTATTCTTTACCTCTCAACCCCAATCTCCTCCCTTCTACCTGTAACCTTTGACACCTTTACTAATCAAGGACCTGTTAATCTCGGCTTTAAAAATACCCATTGACTTGGCTTCCACAGCCGTCTGCGGCAATGAATTCCACAGATTCACCACCCTTTTATTCTGAGGCTGTGCCCTCGGGTTCTAAAACCTCCCACTGGAGTCATAGAGACATACAGCATGGAAACAGGCCCTTCAGCCCAACTTTCCCACAATAACCAACATATCTAACCAATACATTAATGATTTAGATGAAGGGATTAAGATTAACATTAGCAAATTTGCAGATGACACAAAGCTGGGTGGCAGTGTGAACTGTGAGGAAGATGCTATGAGGATGCAGGGTGACTTGGACAGTTTGGGTGAGTGGGCAGATGCATGGCAGATGCAGTTTAATGTGGATAAATGTGAGGTTATCCACTTTGGCGGTAAGAACAGGAAGACAGATTATTGTCTGAATGGCGTTAATTTGGGAAAAGGGGAAGTACAACGGGATCTGGGGGTCCTTGTTCATCAGTCACTGAAAGTAAGCATGCAGGTACAGCAGACAGTGAAGAAAGCTAATGGCACGTTGGCCTTCATAACAAGAGGAGTTGAGTACAGAAGCAAAGAGGTCCTTCTACGGTTCTAGTGAGACCACACCTGGAGTATTGTGTGCAGTTTTGGTCTCCAGATTTGAGGAAGGACATTCTTGCTATTGAGGGAGTGCAGCGTAGGTTCACGAGGTTAATTTCCGGGGTGGCGGGAATGTCATATGTTGAAAGAGTGGAGCGACTGGGCTTGTATGCTCTGGAATTTAGAAGGATGAGAGGGAATTTTATTGAAACATAAGATTATTAATGAATTGGACATGCTAGAGGCAGGAAACATGTTCCCGATGTTGGGGAAGTCCAGAACCAGGGGCCAGACTTCAACAATAAGTGGTAGGCCATTTAGAACGGAGATGAGGAAAAACTTTTTCACCCAGAGAGTTGTGAATCTGTGGAATTCTCTGCCTCAGGAGGCAATGGAGGCCAATTCTCTGGATGCTTTCAAGAGAGAGTTAGAGGATTCTAAAACTAGAGGACATAGGGATATGAAGTTGTTGGTAAGAGCTATTGGAGACGTGCCGAACATCCATGGTCTCCTGCGGAAGTTGAGACCCTGGTGTGTTCACTTGGCCATAGTTTCATTGTGGTTGGCCCAGGACAGATCCAGTCCCCATTACACCATTTTCTGTTGAATCTGCTTCCTCTCTCCTTTCACACAACACATCCCAAACCAACATAAGTAGCTCTGTGACAATATTTCTTCTCTCCTCTCTCTTTGGATCTGTGAATCAGTGTCCTCTGGTGACTGACCCGCCAGTGGTTGGAAGCCATTTCCTCTTCATTATGCGTGTTCAATTTAGTTGAATTTAGTTTAGTTTGGTTTATTATTATTGTCAGATGCGCCAAGGTACAATGAAAAGCTTTTTGTTGCGTGCTATCCAGTCAGCAGAAAGATTATACATGATTACAACCAAGCCATCCACAGTGTACAGATACAGGATGAAGGGAATAACATTTAGTGCAAGAGAAGTCCAGTAAAGTCCAAATAAAGATTGTTCAAAGGTCTTCAAAGTGGTATACGGGACGTCTGGACCACTCTCTAGTTGGGGAGAGGAAGGTTCAGTTGCCTGATCCATGTGGCTTCTATCCCAGATGACAGCCTGGCTGAATCCTCACAGACTCTCTTCTGGGATAACAATATCACCTGTCTGGTGTGTGTCCTAGCCGGTTCCTCCTTTCCCCGCTCCCAGCAGAGAGTAGTGTCAGGAGGGACCTCACTGGCCTCCGCTGGCCGACAATGCCTGACTTACCGTGCTCCAGCATCACTCTCCTCCAGGAGCTCAAACTTACTCTGTCCTTCAGCCGTGGCTCAGAGACGTGGCAGATCCACTCATTCCACGCCTCACGCACCCCAGGCCTGCCCAACCTCATCCCCGCGAATTATACATGGAATTCAGTCCCGCTGTGTCTGTCCCAGTTCTTTAAAATACTTCCCCTCACCCACCAAATAAGGACAGCATGGTGCACTGTGGTGGAGTTGCTGTCCTACAGTGCCAGAGACCTGGGTTTGGAGCCTGACTACGGGTGCTGTGTGTACGGAGTTTGCACGTTCTCCCTGTGAACGCATGGGTTTCCTCCGGGTGCTCCAGTCTCATCACGAATTTCAAGCACATGCGGGATTGTAGGTTAATTAGCTTCTGTAAATTGTCCCTGTGTGTCAGATACAAATAGTGTATGGGGTGATTATTGGTCAGCGCGGACTTGATTGACTGAAGAGTTGTTTCCGTGCTGTATCTCTAAATTAAACTAGACTAAACTAACTTATCCCCCCATAGCCCTGCATTTTTCCCAGTCCATATACATATCCATTTTGCTTTTCTCCGTCCCTCTGTTCCCTTCCACCCTCATGTCTCCCTCCGGCTTTACATTTCCTGTTCCCAACTCCTCATCTTGCCTTATCTGACACCCTTTAGTCTCCTTTTCATCTCTTGCCTTTGTCACTTACTCCACCCATCTGCCAATCACCATCTCGCCTGTATCCACCTATCACTTGCCACGCTTCATCCCACACCACCTCTTTTTCCAGCTTTCTCCCCCCTACTCCATTAGTCTGAAGAAGGGTCCCGACACAAAACGTCAATGCTGCCTGACCCGCTGAGTTCCTACAGCACTTTTTTTGCTCCATATTAGTTTTGTATATTCTTAAGCTTAATTTGGTGAAAGTTAGGAGCCAGAGTAAGGGTGTTTCTTGATTAGTAAGGGCGTCAAAGGTTACAGGGAGAAGGCAAGAGAATGGGGTTGAGAGAGAAAGATAAATCAGCCAAGATTGAATGGTGGAGTAGACTAAAAGGGCCGAATGGCCTGACCCTGCTCCTGTTTTATGAACTTATGAACCTATGAAGATAAGGAGAGAAGAGGAGAAGTAAAATGTAAAGCAGGACGAAGAGATTTGAGTGAAGGGGATGGGGAGAGGGGGTTAAAGGGGGTAATGGGGAAAGGAGGTAACCCACCTGAAATGGCAAATCCACTGAATCCAACAGCGAGCACCAGGAAAGAGATTGCAATTGCCCTGGTGTGGGAAAACCCAACAATCAGCAGCAAAGTGGCCTCCATGCCGAAACCTGGGGAATAATAAACCATGTCAGTGGCTGGAATCGTCAACTCAAACAGTCTCCACGATTCTCCGATAGACACAAAATGCTGGGAGTAACTCAGCGGTTCAGGCAGCATCTCTGGAGAAAAAGGATGGGTGACGTTTCGGGTCAGAACCCTTCTTTGAATTCTGAACCCGAATGAGTCTGAAGAAACGTCATTTATCCTTTTTCTCTCAAGATTCTGCCTGACCCGCTGAGTTACTCCAGCATTGTGTCTATCTTCGGTATAAACTAGCATCTGCAGTTCCAAGATTCTCTGCTCATATCCTGCATCGTACCAGGTCCCCATTAGCAATTGCCCCCCTCCCCATTCCCCTAATGCGCATGTATTTCTCCCTCCATCTCTCCCTCCATCTCTAGTCACCATGCTCCGTACACTCATCTCCCTTCCCGTCCCCCATTTTCCCTTTTATTCCCCCTCACCCCGTCACGTTCCACCCACATCCCTCCCTCTGGCTTTACATTTCACTCCTCCTCTTCTCTCCATATTTGACACCCCTTTGTCTCCTTTTCACCTCCAGCCTTTCTCATTTACTCCACCCATCTCCCCATCAAGGTAGACACAGAGTGCTGGAGTCACTCAGCGGGTCAGACAGCATCTCTGGAGAAAAGGAATAGGTGATGTTTCGGGTCGGAACCTTTCTTCAGACTCAACCTGAACCTAGTCCCCGTCCTCTCGGATGCTCTGACCTCTATTAGTCGCACTTCCCTTCTGACAGCCATGTTCTTCCAGATTTGGTCCAAGTGTGGAGTGTGGGCAACTCCCCCTCTGATATTTTGCCTGTCAGGCCTCTCTCCAGCTGATCACATCAGTGGTGTCTATAATTTGTGGGGCAGGAAATTGTCTGGAGCCGTTTGATGAGACAATGACCATGTCCTTCTCTCCATGACAACCATTGACAGAACCGACCTTTTCATCTTTGTTCCTTTCGCTTCATCCCAGTTCCACCCCTGTTCGCGGTTGTTGAATTATACAGCCCAGCTCCTCAAGCACTTCAGCTGTTATCAGATAGCTGAACCATCCTCCCCCCAACTAGAGAGCGGGTCCTGACCTCCCATCTTCCTCATTGGAGACTCTTGGACTATCTTTAATCAGACTTTATTCAACTTGATCTTCCACTAAACATTATTCCCATTATCCTGTATCTGTACACTGTGAATGGTTTGATTGTAATCATGTACAATCTTTCCACTGACTGGAGAGCAAGCAACAGAAAGCTTTCACCGTACCTCAGTACACGTGACAATAATAAATTAAACTAAATAAACCAATTAATACATGAGAAAAAAGAGAAGGCAAGGAATGAAGCTGCAGACGTGTCTATAAGTGACGGGTACACAAAATGCTGGAGAAACTCAGCAGCATCTATGGAGCGAAGGAAATAGGCAACGTTTCGGGCCGAAACCCTTCTTCAGACTGATGGGGGGGTGAGGGGAGGCGGGGGGAAGAAAGGAAAAAGGAGGAGGAGGAGCCCGAGGGCTGAGGGAGAGGTGGGAAGGAGAGGAGACAGCAAGGGTCAACAGAATTGAGAGAATTCAATGTTCATGCCAAGAGGATGCAGACTCCCCAAGCGGAATATGAGGTGCTGTTCCTCCAATTTGCAGTGTTGCTCACTCTGGCCGTGGAGGAATATATGTCTGTAAGGTATGTCTATAAGTGACATCCAACACTCCTGTGATCAGTGTCGGTGACCAAAGGCATATTTCCGCCCAACCCCATTCCTTTAGTTTATTCTAGTTTTTTAAATGTTATTTATCTATTGTCACGTGTACCGAAGGTATAGTGAAAAGCTTTTTTATTTGTTGCGTGCTATCCAGTTAGTGGAAAGACTATACATAATTAAAAACAAACCGCCCACAGTGTACAGATACAGAATAAAGGGGATAACACTCAAATAAAGGGCATAAGCGCCAGATAAAGTCCATTAGAATCTGAATAAAGATAGTACGAGGGTCTCCAATGAGGTAGATGATAGAGTTGGACTCTCGCCCTCTCCCCTGACATCAGTCTGAAGAAGGGTCTCGACCCGAAACGTTGCCCATTCCTTCTCTCCTGAGATGCTGCCTCACCCGCTGAGTTACTCCAGCATTTTGTGTCTACCTTCGAGGTAGTTGATAGGTCAGGACCGCTCTCTAGTTGGGGATAGGATGGTTCAGGTGCCTGATAACAGCTGGGAATTAACTGTAGATGTGGATGGAGTCAATGGAAGCGAGGTTGGTTTGTGTGATGGTCTGGGCTACATCCACAACTCTGCACTTCATACAACCCTCGCGACACAACCCCAGTGGGTTGTCAACCTCATCCTGGATCTTTCCTCCACATCTGGCAGACAGTCGGGCGGCAATTCTGAAAGCAATGACTGGGAATGTAGACCGCCTCTTACCTCCACAGTTCATGATCTTCCGAACAGCGGTTGTGGACAGGATATTCCGGCTCCTCAACAAGTCAGCGATCTGCCCTCCAATTGGCACGACAATGGTCATCACCATGTGTGGCACAGCCGACAGCATGCCCACCTGCCAGCAAGATGGTTCAATGGTTCAAGACCCATTGGTATCATTGGAAGACCAGGTGCGCAGTAAATGTACACACTCAGTGACTGGTGACAATTTATAAAGACCCTCGGTTTGCAATAGTGACTGGGGCAGCACAGTTGTGCAGTGATAAAGTTGCTGTCTTACAGTGCCAGAGACCCTGGCTCGATCCTGACTATGGGTGCTGTCTGTACTGAGAGTTTGTACTCTCACCCTGTGATCGTGTGGGTTTTCTCCGGGTGCTCCAGTTTCCTCCCACACTCCAAAGACGTGCAGATTTGTAGGCTAATTGTAAATTGTCGCTAGAGTGTAGGATATTACTAGTGTACGGGTTGATCATTAGATTGCAAGGACTCAGTGGGCTAAAGGTCCTGTTTCCACGCTGCATCTCTAAAGTCTAAACAGCCACATGGAGAGGTTAGGGGGGGGGGGGGGGGGGGTGGAGGGGGGGGAAGGGGACCAGGACTGTATTCCTTGGAGAGCAGGAGGATGAGGGGTGATGTTATAGAAGTGTACAAAATCATGAGAGGAATAGGTAGTGTAATTGCACAGTCTTTTACCCAGAGTAAGGGAATCAAGAACGAGAGAACATAGGTTTAAGGTGAGGGGGGAACGATTTAATAGGAATCTAAGGGGTTCCAAAGAGTGGTAGGTATTCGGAACGAGCTGCCAGAGAAGGTAGTTGAACCAGTACTATCACAACTTTTAAAAAACAATAGGTCAGGTATATGGATAGGACAGGTTTAGAGAGATATGGGTCAAACGCAGGCAGGTGCGACTAGTGTAGATGGGGCATGTTAGTCAACTTGTGCTAGTTGGGCCGGAGGGTCTGTTTCCACGCTGTATGACTCCATGCCCCTATGATTCCAGGCCAGCCGTTGTGTCGTTCTACAGATGTTGCGGGTTACCTTTGAAACCCAACGGCCCCGTTTTTTGGAGACATGAGACTGCACACGCTGGAATCCTGGCCAAAACACAAAGAGCTGGAGGATCCCAGCGGGTCAGGCAGCATCTGTGCAGGGAATGGGCAGGCGACGTTTTGAATCGGGTGACCGATTTGAACATTTATCTTATTCAACTTTCACCCCACGACTCCAATCAGTCTGAATAAACATCCAAAGCCGAAACCACGTCTGTATATACCCGCCACGGAGGCTGCCTGACCCATTAAGTTCCTCTAGCACTTTGTGTTTTGCGCAAAAATATTCTCCTCTATCTTTCTTCCCCTTTAAGTAATTTGCCCTTCCTTCATTCAGTGTCCCCACTTTAATTAGTTACACCCGCTCCATCTTGCAATGTCTTGGTATCGTATTGTTCCTTTGTGTCTTTGATTTTTCATTGTCTATTATTTACATGTAATGGGTTTTTAAGGCTGCTCCTTGCGTATTCCTTGGCCCCTATTTAATTAAAGTTCCACCAGTTTCCTGCCATCCAGAGCGAGATAGGATCACGGCTGTAACTACGCCAAGCCGAGGTGAAGGGGATGTGACAATAATAGTTTAATGAAAAGGTTTCTGTGATGTTATTGGCAACTCCTTCAATCAGATACCAGATGTTTAATGCTTTTATTAATTTCAGTAACGCACTAAACCCTTCATGTTAGGATATTCCACATGATGTACGAGCTTGAATCCGAATCCACTCTTTTTATTCTCAGACAACCGGAACTCAATCCAGAATTTGCCTCTGGGCTTGGAGATAGCCGGAGAATTCCACCGACTCTCTGCTTTCGGGATGTCCCCTCAATTCTCCAACCCACCTCAGAGGAAGTCGGAGGAACTCATCCCTGGCTTTTGCATGCAATAACTTCACCAGTATCGAACTCCTCCTATAGCCCCAAGTTCCATCGTGTGAAATAGGACTTGGGGCTATAGGAGGATATTGTTTGTGTTGGTCATAATGGCTGGACTACTGTTTGCTTGGAAGCGAGACATGGTGTGATCATCGGACTACATGGTTAATGAGGATTGGAGAGAGATTGAGGGGGAGAGTGAGATTAAGTGGGAGAAGGAAGGATATAGAGAAAGGGAGCAAAATAAGGGGGGGGGGGAGAGAGGGGAGAGAGAGAGAGAGAGAGAGAGAGAGAGAGAGAGAGAGAGGGGAGAGAGAGGTGAGAGAGAGAGAAAGAGAGAGAGAGATAGAGAGAGAGAGAGAGAGAGATGGAGAGAGAGAGAGAGAGGGGGAAGAGACAGAGAGAGGAGAGAGAGGAGGAGAGAGAGGGAGAGAGAGAGAGAGAAGGAGAGAGAGAGAGAGAGAGAGAGGAGAGAGAGAGTGAGAGAGAGAGCGAGAGAAAGAGAGAGAGAGAGGAGAGAGAGAGAGAGTGAGAGAGAGAGAGAGAGGAGAGAGAGAGAGAGAGAGAGGGAAGCGAGAGAGAGAGAGAGAGGGGAGAGAGAGAGAGGGAAGAGAGATGAGAGAGAGAGAGAGAGCTGAGGGAAGAGTGTGAGAGAGAGAGAGAGAGAGAGAGAGAGAGAGAGGAAAGAGAGAGAGGAGAGAGAGAGAGAGAGGAGAGGAGAGGGAGAGAGAGAGAGAGAGAGAGAGCAGAGAGAGTGAAAGAGAGAGAGAGAGAGAGTGAGAGGAGAGAGAGTGAGAGAGGGGAGAGAGAGAAGAGAGGAGAGGGAAAGGGACAGAGAGAGAGAGAGAGAGAGAGAAGAGAGGACAGAGAGAGAGAGAGAGGGAGAGAAGAGAGAAAGAGAGAGAGAGAGAGGGGAAGAGAGAAGAGAGAGAGAGAGAGAGAGAGAGAGAGAGAGAGAGAGAGAGAGAGAGAGAGAGAGAGAAAGTCAAATAAAGAACAGAGATGAACAAAGAAAGAGGCAGAAAGATAGAGAAAGGAAAAAAGAGCGGGAATCAGAAAGAGAATGGCAGAGGAGGAGGAGGAGGAGGAGGAGGAGGAGGAGGAAAAAGTTTAACAGGGACAGAAAGAGAAGAACAAAGAGAAAGAAAGGAACAAAAAGAGAGAAGGAAAAAGAAAGAGAAAGGGAAGAGGGAGTATGTAATTGACTATTAAGAGTTTTAAGTGTTCTAAAGATGTGTCAAGTGTTTTAGAAATCTATTTTCGAAAAGGTAGAACTCCTGATGATGTTCTCCATCCCAAACTCAATTTGCATTTTGCCCTGGTGACTGGAACCAGGGGTTCACCCCAGTTATTGCCCAGACATCAAGCCACTGGCTCCAAATAACAGGAAGGCTGACATTCGCAGTCCACATGTTATCGTGTTGGGTTAGGGCCGGTGGTCAGAATGGGCTGGGTCAGGGTAATTGCTTGGATGAGGGATGGGATGATTGGCAGTGTGAACTGGGTCATGCCTCGGACCAGGCATCAAGCCCTCAGTTCAAGACCATGACCCAAAGTGGAGGCACCGCAGCGGAAGAAGGGATGGGATCCTTTTTGCTTACTTTGCTGATGGGAAAACCAAAGACTTCCTCGAAGTAGGCGGGCTGGCTGATGAGCAGCAGATAGAAGGTCCAACTTCGGCAGAAATTGGCCACGATGATGGCGTACACCGGCATTGAGGTGAAGAACTTCAGCCAGGGCGTCCTGAATTTCTGTGTGAGCGACAAACATGGGGCACAGTCAGTCACAACCTGCCAGGACGCGTGAGGAACTAATTTCCTCTCTCCCTTGTGTCACCCAGTGGAACTCGGGTAGAACCATGGCATCACAGCTGCGGTGGCTCGGGTTAGATCCTGTCCTCCCGTGCTGCCTGTGCAAAGTTAGCACGTTCTCCCTGCAACCAGATGCTCCAGTTTCCTCCCACATCCCAAACGCGCGCGAATTGACAGGTTAATTGTGGGGGAACATGGTTAATGGGTCATGGTTCATGGTTAATGGGTCATGGAACATGGTTAATTCAGTCTGAAGAAGGGTCTCAACCCTAAACGTCTCTCACCCATTCCTTTTCTCCAGAGATGCTGCCTGGAGTTACTGCAGCATTTTGCGTCTACCTTCGATTTAAACCAGCATCTGCAGTTCTTTCCTAAACATGGTTAATGGGATTATTCTATCAGCAGTCATGGACTTGGTGGGCCAAATGACCTTTCTATATCCCTGTCTAATACATGTGCATTTATCCACCATGCAACTTGCAGCTTTATAAATCCTTGGGTTACAAAATGCTGGAGCAACTCAGTGGGTCAGGCAACATCTCTGGAGAACATAGATTGGTGACCTTTCAGGTCGGAACCTTCTCCAAATACAAACCCAAAATGTTGTCTGTCCATTTCCTTCCACAGATGCTGCCTGACCCACTGAGTTCCTCCAGCTGTTCTCCTTTTTTTTTGTGCTGCTGGAAGTTCCGCACCCCTTCACTCCTTCTGCAAACCTACCTCTCTCTAACCAATCTTTCACCCACCGAGTCCCTTCCTTCCTGGCTCATTGCCAATCTTTGCCTGAAAAGGCTCCAGAGGATAGGAGATTTTGGGGCTTTTTGACTGCATTAACTTCTCCCCCAATGGTCGAGCTGTAGACTGACTAACCTAACCTTTGCACATCCCAAATCCTTTCCACTCGTCACATTAATTTCATGTTTCAGTATTTTGTGTTTTATTACTGTTGGCAGATCCATTTCCCACCTGGGATAAATAAAGTCCGGGCGTATCGTATAGTATTACTTACTGGACAAGCATTCCGAAACCTGGACCAAAAGTCCACTAACTCAACCAATATCTAACCATCCCTTGGGCAAGCTTGGGTGAGTTACAGAGTTCGGGATAAACAGCAAGAGAGGTTTTGAGTGGCTAGTTGCTGACTCTCAGAACTGTCGGTCTAAACCTTCTGTGGGTCCTCCATGAATGCTGTACTCTCAGCCGTTGTGTCCAACATCCAGGCTATTGACCCGTGCTGAGGTCTCACCTGGCTGGTGTTGTAGAGAGAAGCTGTTTCCCCAATGCTGTTCTCGATGTACGCCCTCTCTTCGCTGGTTATCGTTGGATGCTTGGCTGGACTTTGGTAGGCGAGGAGTAGCCAAAATACGTACCATATCATCCCGAATACACCTGTGGAATTGGAAAGGAAGATGACTAGTCTTTACATAGTTGAAAAGGTGGCGGCCCTGGAGGTTACGTTGGGGCTGATGTTCTGTGGTGGTGGAGCAGGCGGTTTGAGTGTGGTCCTGGCACCGTCTTATCCTGCGTCCCGTCATCAGCGCGGGACTGCCAGTAAGCACAGAACGGCTTTGACATCTGGTGGAGCCCTGCCCCAGACTCACCAGCTGGTAGAGCTGTGGTTACCTGTTTGGACAGCATCACCAAGCCCTTGGCTTCCAGCAAGGGTGTCGGTGCAGGGGGATGTTCCCCTCTGGGTCAGACACCATCTGGACTTGGAAATATGCAGTCGGTCCCTCACTGCCGCAGGGCCTGTATCCTGGAGATCCCTCACCAGCAGCACCGTCTGTGGCAGACCTGCAAATGGTTCGAGCAGATGGTGCCTCACAGCGCTAGACCCAGGTGCGATCCTGACAATGGGTGCTGTATGTGTGGAGTTTGCACGGTCTCCATCTTACCGCATGGGTTTTCTCCGGGTGCTCCGGTTTCCTCCCACATTCCAAAGACGTGCGGGTTTGTAGGTTAATTGGCTGCTATAAGTTGCCCCAGTGCGTTGGGAGTGGAGGAGAAAGTGGGATAACATAGAACTAGTGTGAATGGGTGACCGTTGGCCGGCGTGGACTTAGTGGGCTAGAAAGGTCTGTTTTCAGACGGTATCTCTCAACTAAACTAAAGTAACCATCATCTTCTCAAGGGCAATCAGGCAAAGGCAATAAATGCTGGCCCTGCCAGCAATGTGTAGATTCTGAAACAAAATTAATAAATCAAAAACTGACCCCACACCATCATCCGCAGTTCCTTCCTACATATTAAATAAGGACATCCATGTGATTGAGGCAGTGCAGTGTAGGTTCGCGAGATTGATCCCTGGGGTGGCGGGACTGTCATATGAGGAAAGATTGAAAAGACTAGGCTTGTATTCACTGGAGTTTAGAAGGATGAGAGGGGATCTTATAGAGACATATCAAAATTATAAAAGGACTGGACAAGCTCGATGCAGGAAAAATGTTCCCAATGTTGGGCGAGTCCAGAACCAGGGGCCACAGTCTTAGAATAAAGGGGAGGTCATTTAAGACTGAGGTGAGAAAAATGTTTTTCACCCAGAGAGTTGTGAAGTTGTGGAATTCCCTGCCACAGAGGGCAGTGGAGGCCAAGTCACTGGATGGATTTAAGAGAGAGTTAGATAGAGCTCTGGGGGTCTAGTGGAGTCAAGGGATATGGGGAGAAGGCAGGCACGGGTTATTGATGAGGGACGATCAGCCATGATCGCAATGAATGGCGGTGCTGGCTCGAAGGGTGGAATGGCCTCCTCCTGCACCTATTTTCTATGTTTCTATGTTTCTATGCCACCACATCAAATGGGTTTAACTAATGTTTTGCAATTCAAGATGACACCAGAAAAGTGGCGAGTCTTGTATGCTATTGTGCGCAATCTACTATCCCTACGCCCATGTACCTGGGTTGATTGTGCTCATGTACAGCAGGACTTTACCGAATTGTATGCGAGAGCAGAATTTCACTGTACCTAGGTACATGTGACAATAAAGTACTGATGAACCATTCAACCCTTGAATTAATGGTCACTTGTTCCCCCCGGGTCCTGTGAGACTCACCGTAAACATAGAAAACAGAAGACCAGCCTTTATATTGGACCAACAATCCAGCGAGCGGCATGGCAACAACTGCCCCTGCATAGGAACCTGAGGAAGGGGAGCAACACAACAGACAATGAGAACAAGTTGCCACTCTGCAGGAAGACCACCGTACCTTGCGAGCGATCGTCCCCACAGAATCCGTAGGGGAAGGAGGGGGTTGGCGGGGGGGGGGGGGGGGGGTTTGGGTGAGCAGTGATAGTGTGATCACGCGCTGTGTTTAAGAGGAAAGAGGAGGGGAGAGAGCAGAAGACTTTTCTTTTTATAAAGCATCAAGTTATTCACAATTGGAATGGGCTATGGGAAAGGTTCTGCAGCCTCTCGTGAATTCACAACGATGGACTCCCTCGCTTGTCGTGTCCATTCTGATTCCCCTGTTTCCTGAGCGAGCCGTAGAGTTGCTGCCTTACAATGCTTCCAGTGAGCGAGACCTCCCCGGGTCTCCGGCGCTGTCTGTACGGAGTTTGTACGTTCTCCCTGCGACCGCGTTGGGTTTCTCCGAGATCTTCAGTTTCTTTTGGTGAATTGGCTTGGTATAAGTATAAATGGTCCCTGGTGTGGGTAGGATAGTGTAAAATGTGCAGGGATCACTGGTGGGCCAAAAGGCCAGTTTCAGCGTTGTATCTCCAAACTAAACTAAACACACTGATTGAATTCTAGAAGCAGAGGAACAGGCCCTTCGGCCCACAATCTCTAAGGCCAACATGACGCCATGTTAAACTAATCTCTGCCTGCACGTGATCCATATCCTTCCATTCCCTGCATTTCCATGTGTCTATGTAAAAGTCGCTTAAGCCCCACTATCGCATCTGCCACACCCACCACCCCTGGCAGCGTGTTCCAGGCACCCACCACCCCCCGAGTGAAAAACCTGTCCTGCATATCCACTTAAACGTTCCCCCTCAGACCTTAAAGATATGTCCTCTTGTATTTGATATTTCCACCCTTGGGTCTGACTGCCTATCCTATCTATGCCTCTCCTGATTTTATATAATTATGAGGTTTCCTCTCAACCTCATTGAGTTCTACAGCACACAAGGTCCTTTGTCCCATTATGTCCTTGCCGACCATTGAATACCACTTTACACTAATCCCATTTACCAGCACTGCAGAAATTCACACGTTACAGGAGCAGAATTAGGCCATTTAGCCCGTCAAGTCTACTCCACCATTCAATCATGGCTGATCTATTCTTCCTTCTCAACCCCATTCTCTTGCACTCTCCACATAACCATTGACACCCTTACTTGGTCCATAGTTTTCTCTACCCCTGGGTAACTTCAATGCTGATCTGGATGTTCACAGGTCACAGATTGGGTTGGCAGAACTGGTATGCAGGGAATGGAGGGATAGGGATCATGTGCAGAGAGGCAAGACCAATCCTTCAGACCAGTCTGGAAGAGGTCTCGACCCAAAACATCATTTATTCCTTCTATCCAGAGATGCCGCCGGTCTCATTGAGTCACTCCAGCATTTTGTGTCTATCTTCGGTCTAACCCATCATCTACATTTCCCTCCTACGCAGGTAAGAGTTGGTCTTGGCATCACGTTCAGCATAGACATTGTGGGGTGGCGGGCCTTTCCTGTGCCGTACCGTTCTATGTCCTAGTTGTGAAGCAGAGTTGTTGATTAAGTGGGAGTTACAGTCGCCCAGTGAGCGCTGCTATACTGAGGGAACAGGACTTTCACAGGAAACACAACAAGCAAGAGGAGGTTATTTGTGCCGTTCCACCATTCATCAGTGTCACGGCTAACCGTCCACCCCAATGCCATTTCCTTGCACCAACCCCAATCCCTTGGTGACAGTCTGTGCGGCACGAATGCGCAGCGGAAGAGTTGCTGCCTTACAGCGCATGCAGCGCCGGAGACCCTGGTCCGATCCTGACTACAGGTGCAGTCTGTATGGAGTTTGTAAGATCTCCCCATGACCTCTTGGGCTTTCTCCGAGATCTTCGGTTTCCTCCCACTCTCCCACACTCCAAAGACGTGCAGGTTTGTAGGTTAATTGGCTTGGTGTGTGTGTGTAAATTGTCCCCACTGTACGTGGGATAGTGTTAATGTGCGGGGATCGCTGGTCGGTGTGTACTCGGTGGGCCGAAGGGTCTGTTTTACCGCGCTGTATCTCTAAACCAAACTAAACTAAAGATACAACATGGGCAGAAGAGGTTTGATGAAATCAGGTCTACAATGGGGACAGCATGATGGTGCAGCGGTAGAGTTACTGCTTTGCAGTGCAGGAGACCCAGGTTCGATCCTGACTATAGGATACTATCTGTAGAGAGTTAGTACATTCTCCATGTGACCGCGTGGGTTTTCTCAGGGTGCTCTGCTTTCCTCCCACACTCCAAAGTAGTATAGGTTTGTAGGTTAATTGGCTTTCGTAAATTGTCCCTAGTCTCTAGGATAAAACTAGTGCGTGGGTGATTATCGGTCGGCATCTCTGAACTGAACAGGCAGAACAAAGTTTTTGCAGAATTGGAAAAGAAAATACAAAATCTTTACATTTCATAGCTCCACAACGTTAAAACATTGTTGGCTGTTGTGGCGGAGCAGATTATATTGGCAGTCGTTCCTTGTTAGATGCACAACGGATGTATGAAAAGCTTCCGTTCTGAAGCAATATTAATAAGTCTCCATAGCAACCGGCATCTCTTCCATCAGATACCAGTTACCAGGTGAACATTTACCTCATGTCTGTGGAGGAGGTGGGGGTGGGGAATGAATCGTGTGGCTGTGGGCTGTCATTGGTGGCCTATTTAACAAACTAACAGTGTGAAATAGAAGAAAAATAATAGTTTTATACACCATACCCTACTCCATATCCCCAAGTGTTTCACAGACAAGGAAGTTTTTTTTTCCTGAGGTGTTAACAAGGTAAACACAGCTGCTAATTTACACTGCATGGGCTTCAGCCAACCACATAACCAAGGGTAGACACAAAGTTCTGGAGTAACTCAGCGGGTCAGTCAACACCCCCTGGAGAAAAAGTATGGGTGATGTTTTGAGTCGGGACCTTTGCCTGACAAAGGGTCCCAGGCAAAAACGCCACCCATCCCCTCTCCCCAGAGATGCTGCCTGACCCACTGAGTTACTCCAGAACTTTGTGCCTACCCCTTGGTGTAAACCAGCATCTGCGGTTCTTTGTTTCTAGCAGAACCAAGGGTCTATTGCCTTAACAGAATGGAAATGAAGGATCAATATAGAGGGAGAAGGAAAGTGATGAATTAGAAGCTAATTAGGGAAAAATAAGAGATAAAGTGAGGGAAGGAATACTGGATACCAGATACAACATGATGTTTTCTCAGTAACCCTTCCCAATGCCAATGAATTTAGATACGATAAACACATGGATACGCAGGGAGTGGAGGGATATGGATTATGTGCAGGCAGAGAAGGGGAGGTCTTGGCATCATTTTTGGCACAGACATTATGGGCCAAAAGGCCTGTTCCGTAAGGTAATGTGATGAAGTTCCTGCATTAACACCCCTAGCGAAGCATCGGGTGCTTACAGCCAAGACCCTCTCTGCAGTGCTGTCTCAAAGTCTAAACCAGTGGTTCTTAACCTGGGGGTCGTGACCCACTATAGGGGTCGTTTTGGGCTTTGCTGGGGGTCATGAAGGGGACACAAATAACATATCAATTTGTTGAACCCATGTTTAGAAACCTAATAAAAGTACACACCAAGGTTAAGAACCACTGGTCTAAACAGTGCAGATGCTGGAATCTTGAGCAAAACAGAATGTGCTGGAGGAACGCAGCAGGTCAGGCAGCGGCTGTGATTCCTGATACTCTTCTGCTGAATGACCTATCACTTGCCTGGCTTCATCCTGCCCCCCCCCCCCCCACCTCTCTTCTCCAGCTTTCTCCCCCCTACTCCATCAGTCAGAAGAATGATCCCAACCCGAACCGTCGTTGGTCCGTTCCTTCCACAGATACTGCCTGACCTACTGAGTTCCTCCAACACGGTGTTTCAGCAAAAATATTCTCCTTAGTCTTTCTTCTCCTTTAGAAATTTGCCCTTCCTTCATTCAAAGTCTCCACGTTAATTAATTTACTTGCTACAAATTGACATTTCTTGGTATTGCATTATTCTTTCGTGTTGTTGATTTTTCAATGTCTGTTAATTACTTACAATGGTGTTTTATGGCAGTTCCTTACGCATTGCTCGGTCCCTGCTTAGTTAACGTTACAACAGTTTCCTGAATCATTTTACTTTTTATTTCATTTTACTCGGGAAATAAGAGCACGCGTCAATGCAAATCAACACCTGTAAACCTACTCTCGGTTGTCTGTACCTGCCACGCTATTTTCTCTGAAACCGTAACACTATAACGCAGTAACACTATATTCTGAATTCTGGTATTTTTTTCTTTGCACTACCCGAGTTGAGTTTGATTTTACCTTCTCCCCAAAATCCACAAACCTGACTGTCCTGGTAGACACATTATCTCTGCCTGTTCGTGCCCTACCGAAATTATTTCCACATATGTTGACTCCATCCTATCCCCCCCCTGGTTAAATCCCTCCCTACCTATGTTCAAGAATATCCGACCTTTCTCTCCTGGGCCTCCTCCACGGCCAGAATGAGCACCACCGGAAATTGGAGGAGCAGCACCTCATATTCCGCTTGGGCAGTCTGCACCCTAGCGGCATAAATATTGACAATTTCCGGTAGCCCTTGCTGTCTCCTCCACTCCTCCCCTTCTCAGCTCTCCCTCAGCCCTTGGGCTCCTCCTCTTCCTTTCTCCTTTCTTCTCCCCACCCCCCACCCTACATCAGTCTGAAGAAGGGTTTTGGCCCGAAACGTTGCCCATTTCCTTCACTCCATAGATGCTGCTGCACCCGCTGAGTATTTCCAGCACTTTTGTCTACCTTTGATTGTACACATGTAGAGTAGCATATGATTTGCCTCGATAGCATGCAAAGTTTTTCACTGTATCTCGGTACACGTGACAATAATAATAATAATAATAATCCAAACCAAGCTATGGTGTCCAAAACCTGAGACCGAGTCTTTCAATGGGCAGATTCTTTGAATGGCACTAGTGCCTCTGGATTCATTGCTTCTCCCTGCAAGACGCATGCAGAAAGAAGGTCTCCCGGCTCACCCCGGCCCCCAACAGCAGGCCCGGCTCACCCGTCGTGGAACCGGGAACACGTCCGGGGGGAGATAGCCGCCAAGTCCAACACCCTGCTCGGGAAGACCGGGAATAGGAGAAGAGGATGGAGGGAGATGGTTGCGGATGCTGCACAAAGGACCTGGTAAAAAGAACCAGGGCGGCCTTGCCTTCCGCGCACTGGAAGCCGGCTGCGGGGGGGTGTTCCCCCCCCCTGGGGAATAAGGGCTGAAGAGGGCTGTGCAAGGAAAGGGACGATGGTTCACAAGACGACCAGAATAGAGGCGATGGCCTTTGTGGCCATCTGTAGCTGAGACTGCAAAATACCACCTCTTGCATATAGACTCAGTGGGCTGTTGTGTACATTCAGTGCTAAACAGGGGATGGTGCTTACGCACGGCAATAGTCTTGCTGATCTGTATGCAGAAAACATATTTCACTGTAATCCTTGGTACACGAGATAATAAAGAAACCATTGAACCATTGCTTGGGAGGAAATAACAAAATGAGACCAAGAGCAGAGATACTGACCACAGAAAGATATAGTAGCCAAACGACTCCTTTCCATAGGTGGAGCCCACATGCTCCACAGTCCGTGGCATGCTGGATAAGTCACACCCTGCAAAAACAGGAAACATCATTAAGAACCATTGCACATTGGGAACCAGAACTTACAATAAAATGTAGTCCCACACCACCAGGCAAGGAAGCTAATTACTTCATAATTTCAAGTTACAGGAGCAGAATTAGGCAATTTGACCCATCAAGTCTACACTGCCATTCAATCATGGCTGATCTCTTTCCCTCTCAACCCCATTCTCCTGTCTTCTCCACATAATCCCTGACACACTTACTAATTAAGAATCTGTCAATCTCCTCCTTAAAAATATCCACTGACTTCGCCTCTACAGCTGACTGTGGGCAATGAATTCCACAGTTGTGATCCAGCCACACAAAGCTCAAGTTTGATCATACCTGGGCCAGTGCTGGTGACCATTGGGGGGGGGGGGGGGAATAGTTGGATACATCAGTAACTCCATAGTTCGAGTGCAACAAGAAGCCTTGCAAACCTAGCAAAGTATGTCATGTAGAATCAAAGAAATGCAGATGCTGCTTCACAGAAAAAGACACAAAGTGCTGAAATAACTCAGCAGGTCAGGCAGCATCTCTGGAGAACATGGATAGGTGACGTTACGGATGGGACCCTTCTTCAGACATGTGTAATGTCTTCTATTAACCAGATTATCCCAAAGTACTTCACTACAATGGAATAATTTTGAAGTGCAGTGATGTGGGGAATTGGTCCATACATACAGGCACCTACAGGTTTGTAGGTTAACAGGATTCAGTAAAATTGTCCCTAGTGTGTAGGATAGTGCTAATGTACAGCTGGCGGAGCGGCCTCGGTGGGCTGAAGGGCCTGTTTCCATGCTGTATCTAAAGTTAATCAGTCGGGAGAATGGATCCAACCGGAAATGTCGTCTGTCCATTCCCTCCACAGATGCCACTGGGTTCCTCCAGCACTTTGTGTTTTGCTCAAGATTCTAGCATCTGCAGTTTCTTGTGTCTCCCTTCCTCAAGTGCTGTGTGTGGTGCACCCAAAGTCAGGGAGGCTCAGGAGTTCCAATGCAGCCATGGTCCACAGTCTGTGCCAGAACCTTGCCAAATATTTTCAAGTGAGCCGAAAGGTCCAAACGCCACAATTTACTGAAGGTGGTGAATATGTGGAACGTTGCCAGAGGAGGTAGTACAGGCAAGTACAATGACAACATTTAAAATACACTTGGACAGGTACACGGATAGGAAAGGTTTAGTGGAATAGGGCCAAATTGGGACTAACTGAGATAGAGCATCTTGGTCGGCATGGACGAGTTGAGTCAAAGGGCCTGTTTGTTTAAGAAAGAACTGCAGATGCTGGTTTAAATCGAAGTTAGACACTAAATGCTGGAGTAACTCAGCGGGTGAGGCAGCATCTCTGGAGAGAAGGAATTGGCGACGTTTCGGATCAAGACCCTTCTTCATACTGTTTCAGTGCTGTATAACTCTTTGCTCGACACCCCGAATAGTGAATCAGAGGTTTACCCAAATCCCAGGCGTGCAGGCAAATCTTCCAGGCGAGCAGGCAGAATCCTCAGACACCTCCCTTTCTTTGAAAAGAACACAAGGTATGGCCCTTGGATCCAGTTCATAAGGGATAGGAGCAGAATTAGGCCCTTTAGCTCATCATGTTTCCTCTGCCTTTCAATCATGGCTGATCTTTCTCTTCCTCTCAAGTCAACCCCATTCTCCTGCCGTCTCCCCGTAACTCCTGACACCCGTACTAATCAACGTGTGAATCAGTTCACATTCTCTTCCCCCTAATGCCCCCTAACTTTATGGAAGATCCACCAGAGAAACACCAAAAACTGTCAGTCATTCAACAGATTATCATATCATTGCATGCAATTGTCTGAATTATATCACCGAGAATTTACAATTACCACTGATAACAAGATGGGGAAGATAATGAACAAATGAACCGAGTTTTAGTACCTTTGGCAAGAATAGGATTAGGTTTATCATTGCTTAACATTGCAGGCACTTTCCACTAAATTTAAACAACCTCTTAATTTTAAATGATTGATCAGTGAGCTTGATATGGCCAGATGAGTAATTTAATTAGTTAGCCAGTGGTCCATTTACCTGCACATTGGGATATTAACTGCACCACCCTTGACTTTGGATGTAGCTCTGTCACGTAGCGAGCTGTAGCATTATAAATACGCTTGGAGCAAGACTAACTAATATCAAAGGAGACATAAGCTCCAAGCACGCAAACACACACCAAAGCTGACTATTCAAGGCAGACAGCCAGCATTATGAAGGTTTCCGGTATTTCGAGAGCAGGGATTTTTCATTCCTAGGTTTGGGGTTGACCAGATCCTGATTTATACCAAAGACACACCTTCTGAATGAAAAAGTTGCCCCGGAGGTCCCTCTTAAATCTCTCCCCTCTCACCTTAAGCCTGTGCCCTCTAGGTTTAGAATCCTCTACCCTGGGAAAAAGGCGATGAGTGTTCACTTTATCCATGTCCCTCATGATCATGTACAGCTCAATAAGGTCATCCCTCAGCTTCCTATGCTCCAAAGAAAAATATCCCAGCCTATCCAACATCTCCCTATAACACAAGCTTGCAAGCTGAGGCAACATGCTGGTGAATCTTTTCTGCACTCTTTCTTACTTAATCCCATCTCCCGGCACTTGGCCCGTGGCCTCCTATCCCTGGGCAATTCAAGTGTTCATCTACATACTTCTCGGACGCCGTTCGTGACTCTGCCTCCACCATTTTCTCCGGCAGCGTGTCCCAGGTGCCTACCCATCTCTGGGTGAAGAAGGTCCCTCAAACCCCCTCTATAAGTTTCTTTACCCTAAACCCATGTCCTCCAATTTTATCTACCTTTGATCAGTGGAAATGTTTCCTGCAGCTTACTGTATCCATATCCCTCATCAGTTTAAAGTTAGGGGGGGGGGGTAAATTTACTAGGAACCTGAGGGGCAATGTTTTTACACAAAGGGTAGTAGGTATGGAGCGAGCTGCCGAATGAGGTAGTTGATGGCAGGTTTAATTTTTGTCAAAATGTTTAAGGAACATGTAGACAGGTACGTTGATAGGTTTAGACAGCTTGGATTTAGAGGCATGTGGGCCAAACGCAGGCAGGTGGGACTAGTGTCGATGGGATTTGTTTGTCAGCGTGGGTAAGTTGGGCCAAAGAGTTTGTTTCCACGTTGTGTGACTCTATGGCTCGCTGAATGCTTTTACACAAATATGCCAGTACACAAATAATGCTTCACATGACACTAAAGCTTGCTGTGCATCAATCTGTTTTATGACTGTTTACCCCTTTGCCCCTGGTTCACCATCACCCACTGTTAAAGTAGATCACAATCCATACCTCCACCAGTCCCTGAAGTATCCTTACAAACAGAACACAACCAAAATGAGTTCTCGCTGCCGATGGGATGAGCATGTTTAGTGTCGCAGTCAGGAATATAGCTATTCCAAAAACCCTAGGATAAAAGAAGAAAGATATTAGAAGGGGAGTGTTGGTATATTCACTCATTAGAGTGTTTGAGGTTCAGTCCATCTTAGAACAATTCAGTCCATGTTCAATAATTCATTCACATGGCAACCCACACTGTGACATTCCTGTGGTAACTTACACCTTAAGCTGTGGCCTCTTGTCTTTGACATTTCTACCCTGGGAGAAAGGTTCCGACTAGCTTCCCTATCTATACCTCTCATAATTTTACATACTTCTATCAGATCTCCCCTCAGCCTCCGGTTCCAGAAAAAACTATCCAAGTTTGGCCAACCTCTCCCCGTAGCTAATACCCCCTAATCCCGGCAGCATCCTGGTAATCTCACCTATCCTTTTTCTCTAGAGGTGCTGCCTGACCTGCTGAGTTACTCCAGCACTTTGTGCCTTTCTTTGGCATAAACCAGCATCTGCAGTTCTTTGTTTCAGCATTCTGGTAAACTCCCCTGCACCCTCTTCAAAGCCTTCACAATCTTCCTGTAATGGGACGGCCAAACCTGCACATAACACTCCACATGCAGCCTAACCAATGTTTTATAGAGCTGCATATGACTTATTCTTATACTCAATGCCCTGACTGG